>JAQIXT010000800.1:0-24055 GCA_034700445.1 Stenotaenia linearis | reverse complement strand
AAAATGATGAAAAAAATGAGAAAAGTGATGAAAAATGATGAAAAAAATGAGAAAAGTGATGAAAAATGATGAAAAAAGTGAGAAAAATGAGAAAATTTATATTAAAAATGACAAACATTCCATCAAAAATTATAAAAATTAAACAAAAATTTATAATAAAAATAATAAAATATTAAATATTATAAAAAAATTTGCAATATAATCTCATTTACCAAAATGTGGCATAATAGCGTAGCGGAAATTGTGAACTCCCATATCTGCCGATTCGTCCGGTTTTTTCGAAGACCGGAGCAACGAAAGCGATAGAACATTCCCAAGTGCCGAGTACCCGTATTTGGAATCATTAAGAATGGCCAGTCCAAAATCATGCTCAGAAATATCAGCCCATTTGTGTCCGCAGACTTCAAAGCGAGCGGCATCCCAAGAAGTATTGCGATGAGTTGGTCGCCTCAAATGTCCGTACTGAATTTCATAAGTGGCTTCGTGCGCCAAAACATTTGCTGGAAACTCCACCTTAGATAAACAATTTATTAATTTAATTAAAACCATAAAATAACTTTTACAAACTTTTAAAAACTTGTGGCTTTCTTTCCAATCGACGGTGACATCGAAAAGCAGATACGGTTTACACGCATCCATGATTATCTGCAAGGTTAGTTCACTGTGCAACCCAACACTCAATTTGCATTGTAGAACTACTCTCATTGGCCCCACAATAAGGATTTTCATTGGTGTTGTTATCTGGAAATAATTAAATTGAAATTACATTGAAATTACATTAAAATTTTCAAAATTTCTATTTCATCACCTTATTCTGAACTCTTCTAGTTTCCAGATGATAGTCCATCACATCCCATGCATCCCAATATAAAGGAATATCATCAAAAAGCACCAATTGATTCGCCGGATGTCCCAAAGCGATGAAATCACTTTGGGATGATGGTAGTTTGAGTGATACCACATGCCCACAGTGGTTAACAGTTGCTTGGATGAAAGCATTTTTCAGGACAAACAAAGTGCCCATTCGCTCTATTAGAAAAAAATGTAAAATTAATACTTTAAAGCAAAGCAGAGAAGCCTATGTAGTTTCTCCAGAAGAGTTAAGGGGCTTAGATTAAATTGGCTTCTGATTTTGGGTTCTGATGAAAAAGAATATTTTGATTTTTAATAAAATTGTGTATGAAGTGCACGTAGTTAAATTCAAGTATCGATGATCGACAAAAATCAACTATATGGACAAGTAATATAATGAATTTCCAAACCTAAAGAGACAGCTTGGAAATCAGTAGTTGGCTCAAACATGCTGGCACCCATAGCCGAAGTGCTGACCATAACTGCGGTGTTGTTCGGTAAAATGACCGTTTCAGTTCTCGGCCACGAAAGCGTGTTTATTATAACAGCATTCTGTAATTCCTCGCTACCATGACTGGGACCTGAGTAATAATCAGTTTTAGTTTATATAATTTATAAATCAATTGAAGACACTAAATTTCACCAAACAGTTTTTCCAGTAAGTTATTTCTAACAAACAATTGCTTCTCCAAAAGATCCGAATACATTTTGTTCGATTCTTCGACGGCGGCGCGAATGATCGAACCCGGAAGAACATCATGGAATTGATTCAAGAGTAAAGTATGCCACATTTCTTCGATCGATTCGCTCGGATAATCAGAATCTTGTCTAAATGTATAAGTGAACAAATATATAAATAAACAAATGTAAATTTATAACTACTTTTAGCAATACCGAGTAGTGCTGAAAAGCAACGAAGCCAAAAACTCAATATTATGGAATTCAAATTCTCCTCTTCTATTATTCTTCTTTATATTAGCTTGAGTCGTGTAAGTACCATTATGCAACTCCAAGTAAAGTTCGCCAACCCATCGACACAAGTTTGCAGTACAGTGCTCCAGTTCCTCGAAGAATTTCGCCGGTTTACCCAACTGCAGTCTTTTGTAGAAAGAAAAGAAATATAACAATTCTTGACTAAATCTGTTTGTATTTTACTTTGGAATCCCATCCACATCTCTGAGTCTGTGCGCTCTTTCGATCATTCCATTTGTCGGTCCGCCGCCTCCGTCTCCATATCCGTACAAGAACATGCTGTGTTGAACACGGCCCTTCTCTTTTAGGTTTTTAACTGTTTTGATCAACTAGAGTGTGATAAATTGGTTATAAATGAAGGAGATGTTGTCAAAATTTACCTCATCGACTTCCATTTTCATCGTATACGATTCACCGGGCGGGAAGTGCGTGAGAAGAACCGATCCATCTATTCCTTCCCAAAGAAAGTTCTGATGGGGGAAGGAGTTTACTAAATTCCAACTCAGTTTCTGGGTTAAGAATCTTTGAATTCCACAGTGACTAAAAAAAAAAAATTAATAAGAAATATATTATTATATATTATTATACATTATTATATACAGGGTGAGTATAAAGTCTGGTCCTGGCCACCCATTGACTTAACATTGGCCCGAGACCCGAGACTTTATACTCACCCTGTATATTGTTTGTTGACTCTACTAACTTTGCAATTTGTGGTAACTGAGCTGAGTATCCAAATGTATCTGGCAACCAAAATTCTGTACAGCGCAAACCAAAATTCTCACCAAAGAACTTTTGGCCATACAAAAATTGGCGTATAAAAGATTCCCCGCTTTAAAAAAAACAAAAAAATCAGTCCTCACTTCAAACCATAAAATCAACTACACACCTGGGAATATTTCCATCCATTTCAACCCAAGTTCCTCCAACACATATAAACTGTCCTTTAGCAACATACGTCTTAATTTTCTCAAAGAGTGATGGGTAATATTTCTTCACCCAAGAGAATTGTTGAGCCTATAACAACAAAAATCAACAAAATCAGCATAAATTACTTCCCATTCTATATATTTTTCTACACATCCACCTGAGAGAAAGCAAAAATATATTTCGGATATTCCTCCATTAGTCGAACAGCCGACGACAAACTGCGCGCACACTTCCGAACGGTTTCTCCAAAAGGCCACAACCAGGCACAATCTATATGGCAATTCCCAACAGCAATAATTGTATGTTGTGTTGTTCCGTTGTACTCTGCAAAGAACTTGTGTGAAATTTTAGCCGCTTCGTCATATCTAAAATGTTATAAATTATAAATTAAATGTTTAAATCTTTTAAACAAATCTTTTAGTCTATACTTCTTTACCCAGAATCCAACTGAATTATATTAACCATTTGATTAGCCGCAAAAAGAGCTTGGTAACTGCGCGGATTGTCTTCCGAAAGATGTTTAGCAATGCCAGTGAGACACTTTAAGTCTTGAATCAGGTTGAAGACCTGTAAAGAATCAATTTGTCTTTCAAACTGAATAAACTTGAATAAGTTATTTAACCTGTCTGTCAAATGTAGCTATGTCAGCCATTTTAAGAGTGAAGAACCGGTTTGGATCAGGAGGTCCAACCAAACCGGTGGTTGATGCACCAAACATTTCATTGCAAGCAATTTCGATATAGAGGATATGCTTCAACTGCTGTGATGTTAAGGTTTTAGTTAAATTAAAATCAACTCTGCCAACTTCACCTGAAAAAAATGCAATAAGTATTTTTAAAATAAAATTGAAATATAAAATTTGGTTGCAAATAGAATTCTTCATAATAGAATTCTGCAGAAAGAAAAGGAATAAAATTATTATCACTGGATAATCCTGCCAGAGGTTGGCCACTTTCACTCCAGACTTGTCCTTCACAGCCACAATCCCAGCATAAGTGAACTTCTTTTCCCAACCAAGCATCTGGTACATTGATCTCCAACTGCACAAAACAAAAATACAAACTTATTAGACCCTTAAACACCCATTCTCATTTTTCCAAAAATACACACTCTGAACCAGTGAGTGGACCAAGTTGGACCAAAAGTTTGTCCCAATTTAACAGCCTCAAACTGCTCTTTGACTGCTTCTTTAAATTCAACTCTCTTCAACTGGGGAAACAAAGTGACCGGCACAAAAGGGGGAGAATAGGAAGTCAAATCTGTAATAGGTTGTCGGATTGGATACAATCGACTTGTCAAATTGCAATCCGTCCATTCACAAGTGGAAATAAATTTCTCAGCTCTTTCCAAAGTAGTTCTTTTGTGTTTAAACAAACTCGCCATTACAAAGTCGACAAAAAACAAAACATAAACGGAATTTTGGAAGAATCACGACGTGTCACCAAGAATAGATAAGTGTCACTGAGGCGACAGCAACAACAAGCTTAAATTTAAATGTTCCTCCGTTCTGATAGCCTCCGTATTATTACCGGAACAGGAAATTGGAAAATGGTTGCTGGACAAACCAGACTTCCGTAAAATTATATAAAAATGTCCGATTGACATGCGTTTTAGCTTAATTTATTAAAAATGTCCATTGAAAGTGATAAGAAACCGATTTTTCGTAATTTAACGGCTGAAGATGATAATCCAGAGCTGAGTGAAATTGAAAGTTTGTGTTTGAATTGCGGGGAAAATGTGAGTTTGTTGCGAGAGAGAAAATTGTGTTTTTGGTTAATTTTTTAATTTTTAAAACTTTTTTAGGGTTCGACGCGATTGTTTTTGACGAAAATCCCACATTACAATGAGATCATAGTGATGTCATTCAGCTGTCCACACTGTGGCTACGAGAACAAGGAAACGCAATTCGGCGGCCGGATCCAGGAACGAGGAATTCGAATTAAAGTTTTAATACAAAACGAAAAAGATTTAAATCGACAAATTGTCAAGTCTGATTTCGCGGTCGTTCGGATTCCGCAAGTGGAATTGGAAATTCCGTCCGAATCTCGGAAAGGAGGTTAACATTTTTTTTCTTATTTTAAAAAAAAAATTATAATTTTTGTCATTTTTCACATTTTTTGACATTTTTAAATATTTTTAGAAGTAACGACTGTCGAAGGACTCATAGACAGCGTCATATTTGGTTTAAATCAAAATCAGAGTCAAAGAAAAGAGGAAAATCCAGAAACGGCGCTCAAAATTGATGAATTTCTAAAAAAATTGGAAAATCTTAAGACAGTTAAAGATCCATTTCACCTGGTAGATAATTTTTCATAAAAATTTATCAAAAATGACTTAAAATTGAATTTTTAATCACTTTTAGATGTTAGATGATCCGAGTGGAAACAGTATTGTAGAAAATCCGTATCCTTTACGACCGAAAATGTGATTTAATTCACTTTAAGGTACAAATTTTCTTAACGAAAGCGTAGATTAGCACCTAATGTCGATTCAGCGATGGAAGTAACGCGATACGACAGGTTATCGCACCAAAATGAACTTTTAGGACTCGGAAATGACGACGTAAACAGAAACGACGAACTTTACGTTCCAGAACACGAAGTATAATTAATTTAATTCGATTTTTTCATTAAATTTATTAAAGTTTTGATGAAAATTTCAGGTTGCGGCTTTTCAGACTAATTGCTATGTGTGTGGAAGTCCGTGTCAAACAAATATGAAACCAACGAGTAAATAATTTTTGAAAATTATCAAAAAAAAATTTAAAAAAAACATTTTTTGAAATATAGAAGTTCCGCATTTTAAAGAAGTTATAATAATGGCGACTAATTGCGATAATTGTGGACACAGAACGAACGAAGTGAAATCGGGAGCTGGGATTGAGTCCAAAGGGTTGAAAATTGAAGTTGAAGTTACACAAACACGTGATCTAGATAGAGATGTTTTAAAAGTCAGCATTTTATAATAAAATTCAGTAATTTTTATAGAAAAAATCAAATTTTTATGAATTTTTTGTCAAAAAAATTAATTTTACTGAATTTTACATTTAAAAAAATCGAATTTTTTGTAATCTTTTATAACTTTGTATCAAAAAAATTGATTTTTTTCCATTTTTTTTCCAGTCCGACACTTGTACCGTCAAAATCCCCCAACTCGAGCTCGAGGTCGGTCCCGGAGCTATGGGTGGACGCTTCACGACCATCGAGGGTCTCTTAGACACGATCAAAGAGCAACTCACGACAGAAAACCCGTTAGTCCACGGCGACAGCGTCCAGCCACAAATCAAACTAAAAATGGCCGAATTTCTCAAACGCCTCGACAAAGTATTCAATTTTCCTTCCTTAATTCACCAAATTCATCATTTATTACACTAATTTCCATTTATTTAGCTCAAATGCTGTACAGAAACCGCAACTATAATCCTCGACGACCCAGCTGGGAACAGCTACGTCCAAAATTTGTATCATCCGGACCCAGACCCGAATTTAAAATCGACACTTTACGACCGAAGTTTCGAACAAAACGAAGAATTAGGCTTAAACGACATGAAAACGGAAAACTACGAATTTGTAAATAAAGAAATAAAAAATTGAGGCGTTCAAGTGGGCTTTTAATTGTCGAAATAATACAAATTTGATCGATAATTTATAAAATTTAGATAAAATTTGATCGCAATCTTAAATCGTCTCCAACGGTTTCGTTTTCCCGTCAATTATGGACTCGATACCGAAAAAAGCCGCGTGAAGGAGGATGAATACAACGGAAGCTCCTAATCGGTGTAAAAATGATTAATTAATGAATTTTATAGTGTTTTTAATGAGTGAAAATTTACCTATTAACCAAAAAATGGCCGAACTCGCGCCAGCAAGTAGAAAAACCGGGATAGAACAAATCGCAACGACCGTATACTGTTGCGCCAAATTCAACTCGTAGTCGCAAACCCTCACGGGTCCTTCAGCATTTTTCAACCTCACCAAATAACACGCACCCAGAAACGACGCCAAAGCGATCAGAAGGAACGGAGAAGTAACTCTGAATAACAAAAAAAATAATTTTTAAACTCATTTTTATACATTTTCGCAACTTCCAGTTCATTTGTGAAGGGAGTTTTACGTCATACGTGACGTCACTCTCCTTCACAAGTAAACTGGAAGTCGGTAAAAGTTGAATTTTCCCTCACATGCAGAAAACGGCCAAACCGATGAAAACGAAAAAGTAGTTGCTTTGGAAATGTTCGATATTTTGCACGATTCGCTGCGACGCATGCGCAGGTGACTGGGGAACTTGGAAATTATTTGTGTTCAAAAATGTCGTCCAAGGTCTGATGTTTTGGCGCCGAGTTTTGATCCACTGAACAGCGACTGGAGCCGACACGGCCACTGAATTTAACCTTGAAGTAGGAAAAATAAATTTATTAATTTTTTGTATTTTTTATAAAAAAAAAAAATTTGAATTTTAAATCAAACATATGGCACACCAAACTTCGACTTGTTGGTTCATCTGGCGTCTTTGCTTTCTTTTACGAAAAAAGTCTAGCCCACACATTCATTTTTTGTTTTTTTTATTAAAGGAGGAAGGAAGGGAGTTATGAATTCATGGTGTTTTTTTTTTACCCTGGGAACTCGCCAGTTAACAGCGGCTCTTTCGCGTCCATCTTGGATTCGATTTAAGTCCGGTTGTTGCTAGGTAACCGTGGTGACGGAGAGTAATGGCGCGAGAGTTTGAAAATTTGGAAATTGGAAAATAGCAATAAATCGAATTAAAGGAGTAAATAGGTGTAGAAAAATATATTTTTGGGGTTTAAAAGTGTTCTGCGAGTGAGTTATGGTAAAATGTGAAAGAAATTTGGTTTAAAAAATGGAATTTTGAGTAAAAGTTACAAAAATTGACCAAATTAAACCAAATTTCCAAAAAATTGACCATAATTAACCAAAATTTATAAAAAATTGACCAAAATTGACCAAAAATTGACCAAAATTGACCAAAAATTCACCAAAACTTTAAAAAATGACCAAAATTGACCAAAATTCACAAAAAAATGAACAAATTTCAAAAAATATCATTTTATAATCAAGCATCGTGACATACACTATATATCTTGAATTTATTACATAATTATAAAAAAAAATTCACATAACTATAGCGTGAAGAAGGATGAATATAACCGAAGCTCCTGTTTTGTTTAAAATTTATAAATTAATAAATTTATAGGCTTTTAATTAGTGGAATTTTACCTATCGACCAAAAAATGGCCGAACTCGCGCCCGCAAGTAGAAAAACGGGGATAAAACAAATCGCAACGATCAAATACTGTTGCGTCAAATTCAACTCGTAGTCGTAAACAGTAATCGGTTCTTCGGCATTTTTCAATCTCACCACGTAACAAACTCCGAAAAACAACGTCAACACGATTAAAAGAATGTGCGAAGAAATTCTGTAGTAAAAAAAACACAATTTTAACTCATATTTGTGCATTTTCGTAACTTCCAGTTCACTTGTAAAGGGAGTTTTACGTCACAAACGTCACACGCTCTCACAAGTGAACTGGGAGTCGATAAAATTTGAGTTTTCGCGCTCACATGCTGAAAACTGCCAGAGCGATGAAGACGAAGAAGTAGTTGCTTTCGAAGTAGTCGATGTTTTCGACGATTCGCTGGAAAGCTTCCGCTGGTGTCTGCGGAAGTTGGATGTAGTTTGGATTTAGAAATATCATCCAAGGTCTGATGTTTCGGCGCCGAGTTTCGACCCATTGAGAGGCGACGGAGGCTGCGACGGCCACAGAATCCAACCTTAAGGTAGGAAAAATAAATTTATTAATTTTTTCTGTTGTAATTTTTGGTGGGAAAATAAATTTAATTTTTGAAGTAAATACGGCACACCAAACTTCGACTCGTTGGTTCATCCGGGAGTTTATTGGGTGCAAAGGGTTGGAAATGAAAACAATCGACACGTGATTGAATAGATTTTATTTGTAGGGAAAGGGGTAATGAATTCATGTTGTTGTTTTCATTTTTTTTTTATTTTGGGAATTCGTACCAGTGGTTATTTTGTGTCCATTTTGGATTTGAGTTTTGTTTTGTTGCTAGGCAACAGGGGAAATGGCGGCGAGTTTGAAAAGGTAAAAAAAAAAAAAAAAAAAAAGAGTAAAAAATGAAATTTTGAGTAAAACTTGAGTGAAAATTACAAATTTTAATTGAAAACTGATTAAAAAATGGAAAAAGTGGAAATACTGAGTAAAAATCGATTAAAAAGTGGAAATTTTGAGTAAAAATCGATTAAAAGTGGAAATTTTGAGTAAAAATTGAGTAAATTTCAAAAAAATCAAATAAAATCAACAAAAAAAATCGATAAAAATTCAAAACTACTACAAAATCCCCCAAAAATCGATAAAACTCACAAAAAACCAAAACTCAACAACTACATGTCATTCATAACCCTTTTTATTAATCAAACAACAAGACTACATAATATACATCATAAATTTATTACAATCGATAATTTACATAATTTCCACTTACTTCAATGTACATTAACATATTTCATATACTTCATTACATTTCAATATATTTCAATATATTTTAATATATTTCACTGTATTAATGTAATACGCCGTTATAAATTCCCTCGCTTCACCATCAACGGATCATCGAATATACTGACGTCATCGTCATCATCGTCAAACAACCCTTTACTCTTTGCCGGTTCTTTTGATGTTTTTGATGTTTTCGATGGGGGTTTCGAAGTTTTCGACGTTTTACTCGACAAATCGGCGAAAATGTCTTCTAAAAAAAAATAATTAATTTTTGAAATTTTTGAAATTTTTGAAATTTTTTTGAAAGAAAATTTTTGAATTTTTTGATTTTTTTGAATGAAATTTTGAATCTTTTGATTTTCTGAAATTTTTTGAATTTTTCGAATTTTTAAAATTTTTGAATTTCTGAAATTTTTTGAAACTTTTGAATTTCTGAAAGTTCAAAAATTCAAAAAAAAATTTAAAATTCGAAAAATTCAAAAAATTTCAGAAAATCAAAAAAATTTATTAAAAATCCAAAAATTCAAAACAATATTCAAAAATCTGAAATTTTTTATTATTAAAAATCAAAAAAAAATTTTTTGAATTTCTGAAATTTTTTGAATTTTTTGAATTTCTGAAATTTTTGAATTTTTTTGAATTTTTTTTTACCTTCGCTGTCGTCGTCGAAGAGGGATGCGACTGTTTTCTTCGATTCGAATTTGGATCCACCAAATAAATCTCCCGCGTCCCTTTTTGGTGGATTTTTTATTGTTTTTGTTGTTTTTGAGGCACTTGAGAAAAGGTCGTCGTCGTCGTCTGTTGGCAGTAAAATGGATTTGGTTTTGCGGGAAGGTGCGAAGATGTCGTCTGCGTCTGGAAGTGAATTAAAAAGTTTGAGTTAAAATTTGATAAATAATAATGAGTGATTAATTTTTAGTTGAAATGTTGTAAAATTTTAGTAAAAAAATTGAAAAAGTGGTAAAAGTTTTGGAAAAACACTATAAATACCCAATTTTTATATTTAAATAATGGGTATTTTTGAGTTTGTGTCCATTTATTATTGTAAATTACTCAAAAATTTGGGTTTTTTACTCGATTTTTATTAATCGAGTAAAAAACCCAATTTTTTGACTAAAATACTCAAAAATGTGTAAAAATTGAGTGAAAATACTCAAAAATGAGTAAAAATTGAGTAAAATACTCAAAAATGAGTAAAATACTCAAAAATAAGTAAAAATTGAGCAAAAACTTCATAAAAATGACTGAGAATCAAACAAAACTCAAAAAAATACATAAAACCAATCCCAACTACAAAAACTCAAAAAAATAACAAAATTCGAAAACATCAACAAACACACCACTTTTCTTCTCCAAACTCGCAAACAAATCATCCTTCTTCTCTTCTTGTTTCACTTCCTTACTCCCGCCTCCATTTTGACTGAAAATTGTCGGCCTCACTCTCGACTCCACCAACTCGTCGACCGGCAACACGTCCTCCTCTTCCGTCGACGGCGACAATAAATTCCCCGCCTCGCTCGCCGCTTCTTCCGGCGACGACTGGCCGTCGCCTTTCCCATCCACTTTTCCGTCGACTTCGTCAACCGATTTTTTGCCGAAAATTTCGCCATTTTCTTCGTTTTCTCCTTCGACTTTCGCTTTTCTCACTTTTCTCGTCGGTGGACGCCGTTTTTGAACTGCTGCTCGGTTCTGCAATTCAAAAAAATGTTTAATATTTGAATTTGTTGAGAAAAATTTTTTTTTGAATTTTTATTGAATTTTTTGAAAAAAAAAAGTTTTTGAATTTTTCTTGAATTTTTTGGAAAAAAAAAAGTTTTTGAATTTTTCTTGAATTTTTTGTTAAAACAGGATTAAAAGAGTTAAATTTGAATTTTTGGAAAAGAGAAAAAGTGTTAAAAGGGTTAAATTTCAATTTTTTCGAATTTTTGTCGAATTTTTTTTTGAATGTTTCGAATTTTTTGAAAAAAACAACAAAAAAAAACAGGATTAAAAGGGTTAAATTTTTGAATTTTTTAAAATTTCTTTTACTTTGCACGTCGATTTTAATGTATGCGGTTCGACCGGTTCATCAAAGCTGACCGCCGATTCCTCGGGATGCAATATCGGTGACATTGAAAGCGGGGGTTCGGTCGACTCTTTCTCCGGTTCGTGTTTCGCTTCCGATTTCGTTTCCGATTTCGCTTCCGTTTCCACTTTCGTTTCCACTTTTGTTTCCACTTTTGTTTCCACTTTCGTTTCCACTTTCGTTTCCACTTTCGTTTCCACGTTGCTCTTAAGTTTCCCCGCGAACGGGTCTATCCCTCCAAATAAGGAGATTCCGCCGACCGGTTTCTTCTTCGTGGGACTTTCTTCGTTCGTCGGCGAATTCGGTGATTTCGGTGATTTCGGTGATTTCGGTGGTGAGGTTAGGTCCGTTTCCGGTGCTGGTTTGGTTTTGGTCGGGGAAGTCGGTTTTGGGGTTGGGGTTTGGGTTGTTTGTTCGTCTTTTGAGGTTGATGGTTTTCGCGGAGCTGGGGTTGGTTTGGTTGGCTGGAAGTAGAAATCGAGTAAAAGATGAGTCAAAAATGGGTAAAATAATAATAAAAGAAATGGAATTATGGGTAAAATAATAATAAAAGAAATGGAATTATGGGTAAAATAATAAGATAAAATGGAATTATTGGTGAAAAAATTAATAAAATGGAATTATTCAAGGAATTATGGGTAAATAATATTTAAAAATTGGAATTAAGGGTGAAAATGGAGTTATATGTGGAATTATGGGTAAAAATAGAGTTATAAGAGGAATTATGGATAAAAAAGGAATTATTTGAAACATTAAGGGTTAAAAAATAAAAGAAAAATGGAATTATGGGTAAAAAAGGGTAAAAAAAGGAATGGTACGAAGAATTATGCCTAAAAATGAACAAAACTACAATCAAATAAAAAAAAATCAAATTTGACATCAAATTTTTAAAAATCTCAAAAATTTCACAAAAAAACACAATTAAATCACAATTAGCATTGGGGGCAATAATAAGTACTTTCGAAGTTGAAAATAAATCCTCGTCATCATCCGTCATATCAAAGATTCCGGTCGTTTTCCTTTTCCCGCCGTCGACTTTATCTTCTTTGACGGGGCTCTTCTCTGACTTTTCCGGTTTTTCTGACTTTTCCTGTTTTTCCGGTTTTTCCGGCTTTTCGGGGATTTTGAATAGATCGACGGTCGGTGCGTCCTCCGATGGTCCGCCGAACAGAATGTCTTCGTCATCGAATAAACTCGTGGCTCGTAATTTTGGACTCGGTTCGAGTTTCTTCTGGAAAATGTCTTCCGAGGTTTCTTCTTCGGCGTCGAAAAGTGAACTCGTTTTTGAGGAATCGGACGAGACGAGTTCCTGTCGATAGAAAAAATTAATAAATAAGTTACTTAAATTGTGGTAATATATAAAAAAATCATAAAAATCGACAAAAATCGACAAAAATCGAATTAAATTGGATGAAAAATTACGATTTTTCATTTGTTTTTGCTGAAAATCAAAGAAAAATCGAGAAAATTGATTTTTTTTCAATGTAATTCGAAAAATAAAATCGATTTTCATTGATTTTTTAAAATAAAATTCGATTTTTTCAAGAAAATTGGAAAAAAATCAATAAAAAAATCAAACTAAATTGAAAATCGAAAAAAATCGATTTTTTTTTCAATTTAAGTCGATAAATAAAATGGTTTCATTGATTTTTTTTTTTCATTAAAATTCGATTTTTTCTATTTATTTCGATTTTAATTGATGGAATTGGGGAAAAAATTTTAAAAAAATCGAACAAAATTAACTTTTTTCAAAAAACAAAAAAAAAAAAACAAACAAAAAATCGATTTTTGAAGAAAAATTGATAAAAATCAATAAAAAAATCAAACAAAATTAACATTTTTCAACAAAATCATTGAAAAAATAGAAGAAGAAAAAACAATTACAGCAATTTTCGATTCCTTTTTCTCCTCCTTGACAGTCGGTTTCACTTTAACATTCCTAAACAAATCATCTTCCACATCATCATCGTCATCAAAAAGCGAAATCTTCCTCGGTGCAACTTCCTTCTTCTTTTCCTCTTTCTTTGGCGACTCTTCTTTTCTTATTTCTTCTTTCACTTTCGTATCTCCGGACGCCAACGGATCTTCGGTCAATTTTTCGGTTTTTTTGTCTTTTTCCTTCGGTTTTGTTGTTTTTTCCGGCGTCGACCATTCCGAGTCTGTTTCCTGGTTAGTGGAATTGTGGGAAATTTGCTTTTTAGTTTTGTTAGTTGGAGTTTTGTTTGTTTTGTGGTTTGCTTACTTCTTTTTCGCTTTCGCTCGCGTTTCTCTGGGCTTTAAATAGTTCTGTCATTGGATTTGTTGCTGAGCCAAACATGGATACTGCGCCTGCTGGGAGCTGCAAGTGAAATTGAAGTTGATTAAAGTGGGGGAGTGAGTGGAAGTGGTTGAAGATGGGGGGATTAATCAAGAATTATTGAAAATTTATTGAAAATTGGGGGAAATCAATCAAAATTCATTGAAAATTGGGAAAAATCAATCAAAAATCATTGAACATTAGAAAAAAATCTATCAAAATTCATTGAAAAATGATTGAAAATTGGGTAAAATCAATGAAAATTGATTGGGAATTTGGAAAAATCAGTGAAAAATCAATTAAAAATAATCCAGAATTGGGAAAAAAATCAATAAAACTTGATTGACCTTTCCAATACTAATAAAAGATCTAAAAAAAAACTCAATAAACATTCATTGATTTTCCTAAATCAGTAAAAATTTGGAAAAATCAATGAAAAAACAAACCAACATCAATAAAAATTATTAAAAAACAAAAAACAATTCAACAACATTCGAAAAACCAACAAAAACCACAAACATCAACAAAAACTTTCAAAAAAATCACAAAAAAAAATCACAAAACCAAAACCCCCAATTTCAAAAAAAAAAATAAAAAAAAATCCCAACATCAAATTCACTTTTTTCTTCGGCGTCCCTTCGTTCGACGAAATCGACGCCGAACGTTCCTTCTTCGCCGGCGATCCGACCACAAACAAATCCTCGTCTTTCTCGACGTGAATCGACTTCGTCTTCTTCCTCGACACGACGGTCGAAAAAAGGTCATCATCCTCATCATCGGCATCATCGAACAACGAAACGGCTTTCGACGCACTTCGCTCGCTTTTCTTCGCTTCTGACTTTTCCTCGAGTTTTTGTTCGCTTTTCGACACCGATTCGGATTTTTTTGTTTTTTTCTCGTCCATTTTGACCGAAGAGAACAAATCGTCTTCGACGTCGTCGAAAAGGGAAACTGATTTTTTCTGACGAGTTTCTTCGATTTTTGGTTTCGAGTCCTTTCGTTTTACTTCTTTTTCTTTCTTCGGTTTTGGTTTTACTTCGGAGAATAAATCGTTTTCCTGTGAAAATTTGAAAAAAAATTAATTTTAAGGTCGAAAAAGAGACTTAAATCTGGATACTGGATATTAAGTAGGATATGAGTTCTTTTAACCCCAATTTATATTATATTTGTAAATTTGATCAATTTTCTGAAAAATTCAATCAAATTTCACAAAAATTCAATCAATTTTCACAAAAATTCAATCAATTTTCACAAATTTCACTCAAATTTTCCAAAATTCAATCAAATTTCACAAAAATTCAATCAGATTTACCAAATTTCACTCAAATTTTGCAAAAATCAATCAAATTTCACTCAAATTGCACATAATTTACATAAATCCACGAAAATGTTTATCTAAACATTGAAAAAAATGGATTTTTAGAATTTAGTTTATTCCACATGGGTTAAAAATAGGAAAAAAAATTATTTTTTTAACCCAATTTCCAAAAAAATCATACCCTATTTATACCAAACACAAACTGACATCATCCTCATTCAAATCATCAAACAATCCTCCAGCGGACCCAAACAGAGTATTTTTTCGTTTAAACAACGAATCATCGTCGTCATCCGACAACTTCTCGGTAATCTCCTCTTCAATCTTCTCTTTCGCTTTACTTTCTCTCCTCTTAGGTGCCTTTGGCTCTTAAAAAAAAAAAAATTTTTATTCAAAAAACAAAAAGATTCAAAATTTTTTAAAATTCTTTTTGCAATTTTTTTGTTTTTGAAAAAAAAATTTTTTTTCCATTTTTTTTGTTTAAGTTTATTGATTTTTTAAAAAAATTTTTTTCATTTTTTTGAACAAAAAAACTCAAAAAATATTTTTTCAAAAAAATTTGTTTAAGTTTTTTGTTTTTAAAGAAAATTTTTAATTTTTTTGAACAGAAAAACTTCAAAAATTATTTTTAAAAAAATTTTTTTTTCAAAAACAAGAAAAAACTTCAAAAAAAATTTTTTTTTAAAATCAAAACAACAAACCCTCAACCCTTTCCTCTTCTTTTTCACTTTCGCTTCTCTTCCCCTTCGAAATCACTGCCTGCTGGGAAACTCCCAACTTCGCTGCGAGTTCGGCCGCAAAATTCGCAGGTGCAGTCGCAACCTTTGAAAAACACAGAATTAACATAAAATTCGACTCTATTTACAAAATTACGCAATCGAATCGTAACGCAGTTGAGTTTTCCTTCCAAAGTGAGTTTGGGTTCGCGCCAAAATGAATAATTTCAAGGGCCGAATTTAAACTGCTGTTTTGCGATTCTAAAAATAGTTTGCGAATTCATTCATTCACCCGAGAGTCGCCGGTGTTGCTATTTGCGTCGTCTTCCGAACTGAATGCGTCGTCAGAAGGATTGGTGCCGAATAGTTCGCCTTCTTCTTCGCTGTCGTGGTTTTTCTTCTGGGGGATCTGGGGAAAATGAAATTTTGAAGTATTTAATAAATTTTTGGAAATTCAATTGAATTTGCAATAAATTCATCAAAATTCAATTGAATTTGCAATAAATTCATCAAAATTCAATTGAATTTGCAATAAATTCATCAAAATTCAATTGAATTTGCAATAAATTCATCAAAATTCAATGAAATTTGCAATAAATTCATCAAAATTCAATTGAATTTGCAATAAATTCATCAAAATTCAATTGAATTTGCAATAAATTCATCAAAATTCAATTGAATTTGCGATAAATTCATCAAAATTCATTTGAATTTGCAATAAATTCATCAAAATTCAATTGAATTTGCAATAAATTCATCAAAATTCAATGGAATTTCAATAAATTCAATTAAATTTTTAGTAAATTCATCAAAAATTAATCAAATTCAATCAAATTTGCCATAATGTCATTAAAATTCATGCCATTTCAGCAAATTCACAAAAATTCAATAGAATTAGAAATAAATAAAAAATTCAAAATTCAAATTTACATCAGAAATCATTTCCTTAGTTGTGACGTCAGCGCGGTCAGTTTCATCATCGGATTCCTTTACAAAAAATTCCAAATATCAAAATTTCTTAAAATATTCAAAATACCAATTAAATTCATTACGTCAGTCGATTCATCCGAAAAATCTTTGTTTTTCTCATCTGAAATTTCATCCGCTTCTTCTTTATCGCTTTCCTCTAGAAAATCAACAAATTTATTAAATGTTAAGACTGAAAGGGTTACTCAATCACCTTCATCACTCGCAGGTTCCTCCAAACCGGCGTAATCATCTTGCATAAATTTCGCAGAACCAATCACATAAGGCAATGGTCGATGCGCGTAAAAATCCTAAAAATTTTTAAAAAATCAATAAGACAAAATAAATTTAAAAATCGAATAAAATGAGTAAAATATCCGAGTTTTCTTCGATATTTTATTTATTGACACCGATTTTCACTGATATTTAATAAAAATACTTCGATTTTCTTCTACATTTTACAAAATTACTTTGATTTTCGCCGATATTTTACAAAATTACTTCGATTTTCGTCGATATTTTACAAAATTACTTCGATTTTCGTCGATATTTTATTTATTTACTTCAATTTTATTCGATATTTTACTTATTTACTCAATTTTCTTCAATACTTCACACAAATACTTCGATTTTCTTCGATATTTTACAAAAATATTTCGATTTTCTTTGATATTTTACAAAAATACTTCAATTTTTTTCGATATGTTATTTATTTACTGCGATATTCATCGATATTTTACAAAAATCCATCGATTTTTCAAATTAAACTCAAATTTAATCGACTTAAATCCACAAATATCGAATAAAATCGACATAAATCACCAAACCAACACTTTACTTTTGGTTTTAAAACCGGCAAGGCATGAAACGAACTGTCTTCTTCTTCCTCGCTATCAGAATCGATCACTTCGTGCCTCTCGAACGCATTTTCAACAACATTGAGTCCAAACTTAACAGCACTACTAATCCGCGGCACGAGTTCAGCTTCCCTCTCTTCCTTACTCTTTTTCTACTCATAAAAACCACAAAAATCCATCAAAAACACCAAATCCGACCCTTTCACTCAACCACAAACCTTTTCCTCGGCTTTATTTTCACCGTTCACATTCTCTTCTTGAACTTCCTCATCATAAACTCGCTAAAAAATAAAAATAAATTTAAAAAAAACACAAAAAAACTGACAAAATTCCTTAAAATTCACATTTTCAACAAACTGCACGTTCGATAACATCAAAAAATCGGTAATTGCGTTGTGCATTCTCGAATCAGTCGCCTAAAAACCAAAAAACAATAAATTTTATATTTTTTTAAACAAAAAAAAACACAAACCCGAGTTTCTTGCGTCAAAAAATCAACTTCCTTTTGAATTTCTTGCGTTCTCATCATCAAATTCTGCGCTAACGCCTCCATACCGTTCAATAACTTCAAAAAACAAGACAAAATTCAATTTTTTAATTTTTTTTTGACAAATTCGTACAAAATTTGATCAAAATTGACGAAAGAACTTTTAAAAAAACCAAGAAAAATTCGATTTTTAAATTTTTTCGACAAAATTTGACAAAATCGAACAAAATTTGTCAAAATTTCATCAAAATTTCATCAAATTTAACGAAATAACTTTTGTAAAACCAAGAAAAATTCGATTTTTTAATTTTTTTCGACAAAATCGGACAAAATTCATCAAAATTTGATCAAAGTTAACGGATTTTACTCCAGCGTCTCCAGCAAGTGTCCAATTTGGGCTGTTTTTGCGAATTTCCTCCGGCGTCCAAGCCTTTTCCCACGTACATGGCTCTTTGGTCCCCGAATCGTTCATTTTTATAAATTCGTCTTCTCATCAGCAATTTAATTTCATCAAGTTGTGTTTCGCTGCTTCTCTGTGTCAAAGGGAATAAAACTGTTTACAAACGCGTCAATTTCGTGTTTTCCTTACAAATTATACCTGTTAAAAAGTGCGACGAGCAAATCACATGATTTAGCCATGAAATTATCAATTTCAACGATAATTACCCTCAAATGGGCGTCGATCGTGGGTGACGCTAAATATCAGGGCTCACAACATACACATAAAGGTGTGAATCGACTTCCAGTTCACTTCTTAGGGCCATTTAAATCATTAAATGGCCAGATTCAGCTTTGAACGTCATGATGTATCAAAAAGCCTATTAGAAAATCATTAATCATGTGACTTATTGAGAACTGACGCATTTGACCGAGGCGTTGGGTGCCTTCAAAACGTGATTTCGAAGACTAAAGAAAACGAAAAAAATCGATTTTTTAATAAAAATTGAACAGTAGAAATGAATTTAAGAGTCGGATGAGAAAAGATTTAGTTTTATTTATTGGATTTTACAGGATTTGGGTGGAAATTTAGTACAAAAACGGAATTTTTCCGTTGAACGGAAACAGCATCGCGTTTTCGTTCTTCCAATGAAATTCGGCGCATGGCGGCCTCCATTGCTCGAATTCGCACGTTGTTCTGGTCGTTATAAGAGTCCTATTTTACCTTCGCGGAGTCAATTTCCCTGAATTAATCGATCTATCAGCGACTACAACCTCGAGAAAAATCTAAAAATGGGAAACGTATTTGCGGCCAGCGCGCCATCGACGCCGATAGGAATGGCTCCTTTACCCCCGCCAACGGTCACGCTAACACCAAAGTCGGGCGATGGAGACTCGTCGACACCTGAACAGAAAGATAGCAACGAACGAAATCCTGGAACTATGGAGGATTTGCATAAAAGATGCAAAGGTTCAATTTTTTCTCGATTTATAAGCGAAAAAAATGAAAAATTTCAATTTCTTTTCCATTTTTTTCAGATGTTTTTCCAGTGAATTTCGAAGGCGCTAAGTTAATGATAAACAAAGGTTTAAGTAACCATTTTCAAATCAGTCACACACTTAATATGAGTTCTGTAACTCCATCCGGGTACCGTTTTGGAGCAACGTACGTTGGAACAAAACAGTTTAGTCTAACGGAGGTTCGTAAAGTCGAAATTGTCGATTTTTGTGTCGAATTTTGATGATTTTTGTGTTTTGGACGTTGAAATCATCGATTTCGGTGTCGGATTTGATGATTTTTGTGTCTAAAGTGTTGAAATCATCAATTTTGGTGCCGTTTTTGGTTGTTTTTGTGGTTTTCGATTGATTTTTTGTGTTTTTTAGGCATTCCCGGTTCTATTAGGCGATATTGATCCATCAGGAAACTTGAATGCGAACATTATTCATCAGTTTAACACAAATCTGCGATGTAAATTTGCTGCTCAGGTGATTTGGTTTGGTGGAGTTGGGTGGAGAAGATGATGAAATGCGTTGAATGAGGTTGAGAAATGAGGGAAAGTGGGGGTGAAAGTTGGTTTGGGGTGGAGAAAGGGTTGAAAATGTGGGAAATGAAGGGTGAAAGCGAGGGAATTGGTCGATTATGTGAAATAAAAGTGAAAGTGTGAGATTTTGTAGAAAAGTGAGGAAAAAAGTGGAAATGAAATGGAAAAGTAGTGTCATGGGATTTTAATAAGGATCTATTTAAAAAGTGTGAAAATTAAACAAAATATGAAAAAAAGTGTGAAAAGTTATTTAAAAAATGAAAAAAGTGAAAAAAGTGAAAAGTTATTAAAAAAATGAAAAAAGTGAAAAAAGTGAAAAGTTATTAAAAAAATGAAAAAAGTGTGATTTTGTACTTCTTTTGTTTAATTTTCACATTTATTTGTATTTTGTAGTTTTTTCGCTCACTTTTCACAGTTTTTTTACATTTTTTTGTTATAAATTGAACAAAAAAAGTACAAAAATCGAAAAAAATGTGAAAATTGAACAAAAGAGTTTTAAAAAAATGTAAAAAGTTAAAATTTTGCTTTATTTGGTCAATTTTCACATGTTTTTGTAGAAAAGTACAAAAAGTGGGATTTTTTAAATTATTTTACAAAAAAAATATGAAAATTTTTAATTATTTCAACAAAACTCAAAACCTATTTCAACGCATCATCGAACATTACTTCAAAGCAGAAATAATAATTTTTCTTTTTTATTTGTCAAACTAGATCCAAGGATCGAAATTCCTTGCAGCGCAGTTCACGTCCGATTACCGAGGCCGAGATTTCACAGCTTCTATGACGTTTGGCAATCCAGATATCATAAACGAATCGGGTGTAGCAGTCGCCCACTACTTACAATCCGTCTCACCGAAAGTAGCTTTGGGCGCCGAACTCGCTTACCAATACGGACCACAAGTACCGGGCGGCGAAATCGCCGTTTTGTCATTAGCGAGTCGTTATGCCGGTAAATAATTGAAAAATTTGAAAAAAATTTGAAAAAAATTTCAAAATATTGGAATATTTTTTCCAAAAAAATTAAAATTTTTAAAAAAATTTCAAAAATTTTGAAGAAATTTAATTAAAATATGAAAAATTTGAAAAAAATTTCAAAATATTGGAATATTTTTTCCAAAAAAATTAAAATTAAAAAAAAAATTTGAAAAATTTTGAAGAAATTTGATTAAAATATGAAAAGTTTGGATAAAAATCTGAGGAATTTAGAGAAAAAATTGAGATATTTTGAGATATTTAAATTTTTTTAAAGGATTTTGTTAATTAATTTATTGTTTTGTTTGTTTTTGCAGCTGATGATTATACATTGAGTGGGACAATAGGCGGAGCCGGGGTTCACGTGTGCTATTACCACAAAGCCAGCGATCAACTGCAGTTGGGTGTCGAAGTTGAAACTAATTTTCGATTACAAGAAAGTGTTGCATCTATTGGGTACCAGATCGACTTGCCGAAAGCCAACCTTGTTTTTAGAGGTCTGTGATTTTTTTGTTATTTATTTCTTGGAAATTATGTTTTTAAGGTGTTTAAACCTAATTTTATGGAAAATTTATCAGTTTGATCAGTTAAACTGTGAAATTAATTGAATTTTCATTAGTTGAGGTTGAAATTCATCAAAATTTATTGAAATTTCATCAATTTTGATAGAAATTTATCAAAATTCATTGAAATTTCATCAATTTTGATAGAAATTCATCAATTTTGATAGAAATTCATCAATTTTGATAGAAATTCATCAATTTTGAGAGAAATTCATCAATTTTGAGAGAAATTCATCAATTTTGATAGAAATTCATCAATTTTGATAGAAATTCATCAAAATTCATTGAAATATCATCAGTTAAAACTGAAATTCATCAAAATTCATTGAAATTTCAATAGTTATGATAGAAATTTATTGAATTTCCATTGGTTAAGACTAAAATTCATTGAAATTTCACCACTTATAACTGAAATACATTAAAATTCATTGAAATTTCATCAGTCGTGGTAGAAATTCATCAAAAATCATTGAAATTTCATCAGTCATGACTGTAATTCATTGAATTTCCATTAATTGAGACTGAATTTCATCAAAATTCATTGAATTTTCATTAATTGAGACTGAAATTCATCAAAATTCAATGAATAATTATCAAAAAAGACTGAAATTCATTGAATTTCCATCAACTAAGACTAAAATTCAATACAATTCATTGAATCTCTATAACTTCAATCACCAAATCCATCAAAAATTCCCTTAAACACCCCCAAACTCACCCAACCACAGTTAACCAAAAACAAACTCACACCAAAACACATAAATCACCAAACACAAATTCCTCCTTTAAAATCCAACCCAAGAAACTTTCCAAACTCAAAGATTTACAACATGTCACCCAGCAATGCATTCTCCCATTGTATTGAACCAAAATTTATATTCGCCGAATAACTCCGCATAATTCATTAATCTTTTCTAAAAGATTTAAAAAGATTTAAAAAGATTTAAAAAGATTTAAAAAGATTTAAAAAGATTTAAAAAGATCAAATCTTTTAATTCTTTCAATTCACCAATTAACATCCATTGTTTAATCAAGTCCCAGAAGACATAAATATTGTTTTTGGCAAAAGATGGCTGCACTTTTGATCAAAGTGGTATTAGCCAAGATGTCATCTTTGGCAGTTTACCAGAAAGTGGTTGGATTTGTGGTTTTCATGTTGGCAGCTTTATATTTAGATGAACTAAATAGACATAAAACAAGCAGTTTACTGGTAAATGTTAGTTTTGACATTATGGTATTGAAATTTGATTTTTTTTTCTTCTATTTTTGGGTTTAATGAGGTTTGGGATTTGGTTTTTAGTTTAGGTTTGGAGGGTAATGGAAGTAATTTTTTTTATTATTTAGTCGTTTTTGGTAATAAAATTATGAAAAGTAATCAAGAAATGGAATTAAAGTAAAAAAATAGATAAAGAGTACAAAAAATCGATAAAAAATACAAAAAACCCGATAAAAAATACAAAAAACTCGATAAAAATACAAAAAACTCGATAAAAATACAAAAAAATCGATAAATAGTACAAACAATCGATAAAAAGTACAAAGAAAAACAATAAATAGTACAAAAGTCTGATAAAAAGTACAAAAACTCCATAAAAAATACAAAAAAGTTCAAAAAATCGATAAATATACAAAAAATTCAATAAAAAGTACAAAAAACTCAAAAGTACAAAAAAGTAAAAAAAAAAAAAAAAAATCAAATAATATAATAAGAAAACTTCGATACTGTTAAAAAATTACAAAAAAGTACTTGAAAACCAGTTTTAAAATTTTTATTTTTTAAAAAAAAATTTCTCTTTTTGATAACTTTAATTTTAGGTTTTTCAATAAAAATAGCACAAAAAATGCTAATTAGTGCAATTTTTGAATGAGAAAATAGTTTTTGTGCTATAGAACCAGATGTATTCGCATGTGGATCAAATTATAAAACTTATTACAGTCCACACCTGACTAATTTTATTTATATCCTATATTCACAGACATATATGGTACCATGTCTGATATAAAAGATTTTCGTTAAATGCACTACAATATTAGAGAGTTTGCCGAGAAGAAAACTTATGTTTTATAACTTATAAATTCCATGTTAATTATAAATCTAATTTAGATTAGAGAGTTTGCGGAGAACAAAACTTAAGTCTTATAACTTATAAATTAGATTAACATTGGGTTTGTGCGTATTTTCAATCGCATGAACTTTCTGTTGACGAGTAAGGTCTTTGACTCGAATCACTAGGAGATGATTTGTAACTAGGGGATAATTAGAATTTGATCTTTATTTTTAGATGTTCTAAAAGTGATTCTTCGTGGTAAACAACGAAAGTTGATTGAATGTTATTTACTCAATATCAACATTTAACATTGAAGTAACATTTATATTACATTGATTTTAAAAAAATATTGTCATATAAACAATAAAACATTTAGAATTGAACGATACGAACTTATTGTGATCACGGTTAATGGAATCAATCGATTAATGTGATCACTTTTACAAAGTACAGACCGGACGGTACTTTTTCATTGAAAAATTATCGGTTATTGTAATCATTT
>JAQIXT010000799.1:0-24068 GCA_034700445.1 Stenotaenia linearis | reverse complement strand
CGGGACCTTGGTCGAAAACAAGAGGAGAGTGAGGTGGGCCCCGACATCAAGGCCGGTCGGGGTCGCACCGCGGTCGTACCACGGTCGTGCGACCACCGATGACGTCAGGCGCCAATTATTCCGTGGGTGAAATGGAAAAGTGGGCTACGACCGACGAAAACGCTCGTTTTGCATCACGAAACGGGGAAACGCCCACGAAAGGGAAAAAATGGAGTCGGGGTCGTGGAATGCAACCCCGCGTGAAGGCCATGGCAACACAAAAACCTCTCCCCTGGGGGTTGTTGTTGTGATGCGTCCATTTTGATTGATGCTCGCTCGGGAGCGCCTTATTTTTCCAATATTTTTTCCCGTTTTCGTGCAAAACGGTCTCGAGGTCCAATTAAAGTCGGGTTTGGTCGACTGCCACTCGAGTTTGAAGCCTCCTGGCCTGAGTCAGCAACGTCCCTCCTTACATAATCCCCGAGGGCAGCTAACCACCACGATCGACGTACGCACTCGTTGCCCGGGCAACCGAATACATCCTCCCACTCTGTGACACGCGCCTCGCTCCCTCGCACTTGCTGCAAATTCCTAACAGATGTGAAACGAAAAATTCGCAATAAACAATAACGCTTTTTTCCCATTTCCTGCACGCGCACCATACGATTTTCTTTAGCCCGCACGCCACGTACGACCTCTCTTCACTCTCCAGTAATTTCGAGAGGAAAAAATCGAGTGGAAAAAAACTCGATTTTTTTTCCCATTTAGCGCAGGATCTAAAATGGCTGCCACCACGAGATTATTCTCTTTTTAAAAAGAAATTAAATCGATATTACTTTCGGTTTGTAAAACATAAACAAGGAACCAAAATGGCGGCCGATTGATAAAAATTGAATTTCAATAAATAAAAAGTGGGCTTCGAATCCTTGGGAACGCGATACTCACGAGTAAGCCGGTCTCTACGTTGGGCAGCAAGGTGATCTTGCATCCATCCATAACGCTGTTTTGCTGTAAACTTCCCTCCCTCAAATGCCTGAAAAATGGAAGAAACCATCATCATCATTCATCAACAAAATCAAACACGTGCAAAACATCGCAAACACGTCACGTCATCTTTTCTGGTTAAAAAATTACCTTTGCTCGACTACTTGATTCTTTATTTTTAAAAAAAAATAAATACATACCTCGCTCGTACGTTTTTAAAAATGGCGTCGTGCGTGTTAATTGGATCCCCTCATTAAGAGCGCCCAAATATCGACCCACCCAACCGACCCCAGCCTGCGGGCATCCGGCTCAGGCGTTGGCTTAGGCCTAACGTTTCTATTTCCACGTAAATCAATGTGTGTTTACCTTTCCTTAAGTAGAAGGCAAATGCGTTCCTTGGGCACCTTGAGTCGTTTGGAAACGAGCTTCTTGAGCCCATCGACTGTGGCCGAGTGAGGCAACTGGACCTCGAATTGTCCCCCGGTCGTCGGGTGGATGTGCAGCGTGATGGCGGCCGACGACGTCGCCGTCGCAGTCGTTTCGACGCCGCACGACGCACAACCGCTCGGCGACGAGCCCTCGTCCATGTTGGCGGAGACAAAAGCCGAAATGAACGAGACGAGAGCAGGGTGATGCGAGGCCACACGTCGGGGAGGGTCAACGGCTCACAATGAGCAGGACGCGACCGACCAGCCAATCAGCGCTGGAATGCCGGACTCCGCCACTGCACTGCCGAGGTGGGATCCGATAGTTGCGCGCAGGATTGATCCTCACTTTATCTTTTATCGCTTTTTCTTTTTTTATCGTTTCTACGTACGAAACCACGTTCGAATTCATCACGTATATTTCCCAAAGCGTTTCTCCTTCGATTTCGTCAAAATACGGGCAAATTTTAATGATTTTGATTAAAAAAGTGGAAAAAAATTTCGTCGATATCGACGAGCTCCATCCTGCGCGTAGCGCCGACGAGGTAGGTGGAAAACAAAATCGAAATGGCAATATTCAACGCCCAATAGACTCTCGCTAACTCGACGTTTATACTCTGTATTCGCCAATTAATTCGCAGACTCAAAAAGGAAACTCGGACCAAGACAATTGTGTAATCGATCCTCGTATTTACCATCCAAACTCGACCCCCCCAGCTGTTGCACATGGACTCGACCCACCACTGGTCATTCGCTGACCCCCTCTGCGTTGCATTATATCCTCCATTCGCTTTAACGCGAGAATTGCACAGATTAAACAATAAAGCGCTAAAAATATTCGTATTGGATTAAAAATTGTAGGAAATAGGAAAAAGATGAAAAAAACAAGAATTGAAAAATCGACTTTTCCATCGAGTTGAAAATCGATACAAATGCGTTATGGGAAATCATTGCTCGCCTCGATTTTCTACCCACGCAACCAACCCCACCCTGGGGCTTAGACCCCATAGAATGACCCTGAAAATGCACTCTTCCGATGGACCAATTATGTTTAGTTGGCAGGTAAAAATTATCCCCCACCGGCCGCCCGCATAAAGTAGATTGAACGTTTCAAAGAATCCTCGCGGCACCCTTTTCCTTTTCAAGGATATTGGCAATAGGCCATTGATGAATGACGTCAACGGTACAAAAGCCAATGATAAAAAGAAAACTCGTGTTCCAATATTGCCTCATTGATTGAGGGTTCAAGTTTCTGCTCGTGTTGCGGCTTAAATCATTCATTATCGCAATAAAACGTAATTTTTATAGTAAAAATAGAAAAAATCGAGTACAACGACAAATCGATTTATCGCGAAGTGACAATTTTTTCGTACAGATGAAACGTCGCCTCTTGCAGACACTGAAACGCCCATTTCCACGAAAGATCTGCCTCGTATATCGATTCCGCTACTCGATATCGAATATTGTTGTGAGTACGGGTTTATAAACGACACTTAAACATTAAAACGCACTTTTATCGACTAAATTTGTTCGGGTTCGATCGGGGTTCGTGCAGAGAAACACGGATCCGTCGTCGTCCGATTCCATGGTTCGCTTGAAAGAACGTAAAATCGTAGAAGACTTCCCGTTGCTCGAATTCGACGAGAACGAATCGAGATACGGAGCGAAAAACGCGTTCGTGACTGGACCTTTAAAGGAAAAGATCGATATATTGTAATTTTATTTAATCGATTAATTCGTCACGGACCTTTGTGATGTAACGTTGCGAGGCAATGTCTGCTGTGCACGTGCCACACTTTGGCAGTGTTGTCTTGGGAACCGGAGATCAACAGGGATCCGTCCATGGAAACCGATAAACTCGTCACTTTTTTCGCGTGTCCTTGCAACACCGACTCGTGTTCCTCGCCCACCTGCGCTTCGAGCGTCCTCGGCGCTTGGAATAAATTTAATTGGAAAATCCTCCCGTCCGCCGCACCCGCGTATAAACACGTTTCGGCGTCGTCCACGGTTACGGCCGATAAACCCACGTCGAAAACGATCGATAACAACATGACCCCTGATAAGAGATCGTACATTTTGCACGTTTGGTCGACTGATACCGACACGACGCGAGCGCAGATCCCGCCATAACCGACGTGGACGTCTGTCACGGGCCCAGAATGTTGCGTCCAGTTGTGAAACGGCGTCGCGGTCGAATCTTTGACAATTACGCTGTGTAAATAAACGAAATAAATAAAAAAAATAAACAAAAAAAATAAACAAAAAAAATGTTTTTATGCGTACTCCGATAAAGCCCAAGCCAAAACCGTCGTATCTTCGCTGCCCGATACGAAATGCGAGCCGTCATCCGTGAATTTAACGCAGGTTATCGGTTGATAATGCTTGCAGACGACTGCCATTAAATTTCCAGTGCACGTCTGTGAGAATTCTCCATAAATTTGACTATCCGCATAAATTATCGACAAAATATACCTGCCAAACGTGTATTTTCTCGTCGATTCCTGCCACGCAGTAATTCCCATCGTTAGATACCGATAAACAATTCACCCGTCCAGGGCAAACCATTTTCTGATGCGATTGTTCCTACAACACAAACGATTTGTCATTTTTGCGTCGCGACCAAATTATAATTTCATACTCTGGTATTCAAAGCCCAAAAATTTATAAGCGGTTTATCGATTTGCGCGCTCATCAAATAGTCATTTTTAATAATTGTCATCGTGTGCGGCGCACTCGATCCGCCTTTAAACGACTTTAACATCGCTCCCGTCTCGTGATTCCAAGCACAAATATTGTTCGTTTGACCGACTCCATTACTTGTCACAACCAACTAAATAAATACAAAGAATTCGTGTCAGTATTCCGGTAAAATGGGAATTCAGAATACAAACCTCCACGTGTTTCGACATTTCTAAAGCGCGAATTTAAATTTTCGAGTGTTCGCTCCTAGTCGTGCAAAACTGAATCGCCGATTCCGATTGGTCGTTCGACTTTCAAATCGATAAAAGCTTCCACCGGATTGGTCTAGCTCCAGACAGTAGTAAACACGCCTTCTCCCCAGATGGCAGCAAACATCAGCCGTTAAGAAATTAAGACTCGTTTTTATTTAATTCTAATTTCCTATTTTTATTTATTTACAGTTTACTTCTTCCGTTTTCTCGGTACAAAAGATTGACGATAATTTTTATTTATATATCGTTAAATAAAAAAACCTTTTCGTTATCTCTCGTTATCATTTCCAATCAATTCATTAAAAAAAACAAATTAAGTTCACCATCTTCCGCTCTTACAACGAAAACAAAAATTTACTTCACTCGTCGAAGAAATGCCAGCATCTATTTCGACTCGTGAATCGACAAATAACTCCTTTCGCTACTGATTCATCAAAACAAAATCTACGAATCCCTAATAAATTAGAAATTAAAAAAAAAATTGCATCTAATTTGAAAAAAAAATTAAACCATTTTTTTCTCGATACAATCACCTAATATTAAATTAAACGCTAAGTACGACTTTAAAAGCTTAAATAAAATGACTATAAATTCGATATCCCACGATAAGATGTGAGAAAAAAATAAGACATCGACACGTGTCCTTTGCAATTCAGATAATGTTGACATGTTTAAATAAAAATCCAAAAGGAAAAAAGGAATAAAATATTCAGTTAGTCTCGTAAGATGTAAGAAGAGCTGCGTCCACTGGTTCCATGCACGAGGGACATGTGAATGATCGCATGAGCCAATCGTCGATGCACGCCGTGTGATAGATGTGCATGCACGGCAGGAAACGAATCGGGTCATCAATGATGAATTCTACCATACAAATGACGCACCTAAACAACAAAGGATTTTAGTACAAAACATTTTTTTTTCTTTTTTGCAAAAATAAAAATTACTCTCTATTTTTCTTGCTTCCATCAAAAGTGCCAGTCGGTAAATGTTGTATGAGACCAATCCTCTGTGCAATTTTCACCTGTTCTTCCTCCGTCAACTGTGACGCGGGTCGACTGACGTTGGGTGAAGGATAATAAACGGGCGCCGATTCCTGGGAAATAAAAAATCATCTTTTTGTTTATTTTTTTTGTCATCGAAACTCGCCAGACAGACGTTCATCTATTATTCTGTCTGGTTGTGTGTCCTTGCTAAGAACAAAGACAATCATGACGGAATAAACGTAGCTCACTGAAAATCCATTTCCCATACAATAAATGAACTACCGTTACGTCGTCCACAATGACCTAAGCCGACATTTGACGTGAATGCAGTTCACAAGTGAACTGGAAAATGAAAATGCGAGCGAAATGTTTATCCGTAACCGTTCAAACACGGCGACCTCGTTTAAGGCATTAATTACGGACCTGATTTTCTTCGAGAGTGCGTTTCCATATGGTAACGCTATAAATAAAGTGGGAATTGTATTTGATTTTGACCGGATTACCTGATACGGTGGTGGAGGCCCGAGCGGATCAGCTGATGCTTCGCGTGCATTTTCGTTGCCACGAAGTAATGAAATATCGTCCGATGTTGGGCTCTTTAAACAGTTGCCCATCTCGGCACTGGTTAGTATCGATCTCTCAGATCGACGATCGAGTCCGAGATAAAGGAAATAGCGAAGATTTCATCGAAGAAACACACGACAACCAGCAATGTGATGAGCGAAATGAAAACAACGGCGCATCGCTACAATTATTCGTGCGCTGCAACAAAGTAGTTCTTTATTCCAATCGCTCGACTCGACGTCAACATTTTAAAAAACAATTTTTTCTTTCGTTTCGAATAAAAAGTAGTTCATTTATGCGGTGTCGAAATTAAACCGACGGTAATTTAATAATTTGTTTTATGCGAAAAAATCACCTAATCATGCGATCGTGAATCATTGCGCAGCACTAATTAAACAAAAAATAAATGACGTTATTCGCAGCAATATTTAACTTACTAGTAATCACTAGTCACGTATCCTTTTGTTGGAATAATTAAAGTGGAATGACATTTTACTAGCGTGGAAAATTCGATGACTCAATAAATCAACTTTTGTAATTTAATTACACTTTATTTACACTTTATTTACATTTTTTTATTATCGTAAACGAGTAATCTTCGAGTATCATCATTTTGTAATTGCAGTTCGAGCCGATCGACTTCGTACGGATCCGAGTATTGATTTCTGCTTGCAAACATAAACAAATATCCTTTTTGTACTGGTCCTTTGACAGGGACTTTTAATCTGGCATTTAAACCGTCGACTTTGTTGTATTCGTCACCCAGATCCATATTTCCATCTTTGATCGGTTCGCCGAGTAATTTCGCAGCTGCTCTAGAGAATTAAATAAATATTAAATTAATTATCGAAAGGTTAATACAAAATAAAATTTAAAAACGAATTTACTTGTGATTTCGCAATATTTTCAGAGATGATTTGTAATAATCTGTGTTCCAAATACGTGATTGTATTTTCATGTTGAAATATATTCCACTGCCCACACAAAATACTCCTCCGTAACCTGCAATAGCGAGTAAAGTACTTGTTTTCACCATGTTGGAAATTGACGGTGACGCCATCTAGTAATTGTAATTTGAACCAAGGTAATTTGGACCCTGGGGTTCTAAATGTGAATTTATTACGTAAAAATTATTTTATTATGAATGTATCATATGTATGGGTCGCATTCACATCTAGAAATTGCAACTTAATTAGTTTATATTTTAAAAACTAGATGGTGCTGACTTGCGTCTAATGCCCGAACGACTTCGTAGCGTTGATTACACACGTGGAGTTGTCTGCGTGCTAGACAAAAGCCAGCATCTGTTTTGTAGGTCGGGTGATGAAATAGGTACATGAAATACAACCGTTCGTAGCCAAATCATAATCTCGTAGCCAAATTGAGGAAAAATGAGTTGGAAACCGGAATTTCAAGCGGTGGTCATGGCACTAGGAAAAGGATCGCGGATGACAGATCTGACGGCCAACTGTCCGAAAAGTTTACTACCAGTTGGAAATTATCCGATGGTGTGGTATCCCTTGCACCTATTACAAAGCATCGGTTTCGAAGAAGCCATAGTCATAACGAGCGAGAGCAGCAAAATACGCACGCAAAAAGAGTTGGCTGGCAAATTAAAAATCCGTTTGGACGTCGTCGAGATCCCCGACGACGATTGGGGAACGGTCGAATCGTTATCGCACGTTGCCGACAAAATAAAAGTGAGATTAATTCGAATTAGCGTCAGTTATGCGTTAAATATATCTATTTTGTGTAGAGCGACATTCTTGTGATGTCGTGCGATCTCGTTGCCGACATAGATTTGTACAAATTTACCGAAATACATCGAGTCAACGACGCGACGCTCACCGCTTTGTTTGCTCCGATTGCGGGAGAAGCGAAATTAGCAGCTCCTGGCTCGAGGACTAAACCGAATTTAGGTTGGACGTTTTTCGAAATGCGATTGATTTGATTTGATGGATGAATTTTGTTTTTAGAACTCGATTTTATCGCGCTCGATTCGGAAACTTCGCAATTACTGATGGTTTGTTCGGAAGCAGACTTAAACGATACGATTTCAATCCGTAGAAACGTTTTAGAAAGGTTCGTTTTCTATTTTCAATCGTTTAGCAATTTGTAATTCGTAATTTTCATTAATAGACATCCGAATTGCTCAGTTTACAGCCAGTTGATGGACGCGCATTTATATTTGATGAAAAAATGGGTTTTGGATGATTTTGTTAAGAAAAGGTAAACGTGTTTGACCGAAAAAATGGAAATTTAATCTTTATTTGTTTTTATAGAAATTTTTCGTGTATAAAGAGCGAGTTGGTTCCGAGTTTGGTGGACGAACAATTCAAGAATCAAAACGGAAGTGCGAATAAATGCGAATTACAGACTTTTTCATCCGGTAACGAGGCACATTTACAAAACCACATAACAAAAACAATAAATTTTTTATTTAAATTTCAGATGCAATTCACAAATTATCTTCGGAAGAAATTTTCAAAACGCTCAACGACGATTACGGAACCCCTTCGAGTCAACTCCGTTGTTTCGGATGCGTGACAGACGACGGATTTTGTTTGCGTGCAAACACGCTTTCATCCTACTTCGCAGCTAACAAAAAAGTAAAACTTTGAATCGATTTAATTCTCAAATGACACATTTCATCATTTCAGGCAATTCAACGCCCTTCATCGACTTCCAGAATCGACTCGAGCGTCCAAAAACAGCAGGACTCGCACGTAATAACTCTCAACGTTTACGTTAACTGTTTATTTATCTCTTCTATTTTAAAATCAGATAGACAACGTTAGTTTTGTCGGAGCTCAGACGAATCTCGGTGAAAAAAGCAAGATAATTTGGAGCGTCGTCGGTCAAAACTGCCAGATCGGATCAAACTGTCAAATATCAAACACAGTCGTCATGAATAACGTCGTCATCGGCAACGGGTCGGTCATTCATTTATTTATTTTTTTTATTTTTTTGTTTAATTAAATGCAATTTGCTGCGACTTACCTTAATTAAACTCGTGTGACTCTACGAACCCGTATCCCTGATTGATGGAACCTGGCAAAATGCCAGATATCTTTGCTCTTTTGCTGCAGCTTTTAATTTGCTCGAATGCTTCTTTTATATGTCTGTTTATTTATTTACAGGTGCCGTTTCGAAGGTTGCATCATTGCGGACGAAGTCAAAATCGTAGATGAATGCGTTTTGAAAGACTGTCTAGTCACTGCACGAGTCGCCGTCAAATCTCCGGGTGAATTAACACATTTTACCCCTTTTATTCATAAATTAATTAATTTTTTTTCTCCCCACCCAGTGAAATCGACCAAGGAATTATTCTCCGATGAAAAAAACATTCTAAACTATTAAGCCAATTGGACGGTGGACGATATTCACGTCATAATGTGACCTTGAGCACTTAGGTATGACGTCATCGATCTGTCCTTGGGCTGTAAAGGGGTAACATTAAAGTTAGTTTGATTCCCGGAGTGATTCGTGCAACATTTTTCTTTCAATTTTTCAATTTTTTTTCTTCTCCGTCGTGATTAATGGACGAGGATTTTGGCGGTAAATGGGATCGTCGATGTGTGAATGGACGCGACCGATTATTTTATGGATGGAGGATCGGAAGTTTTTTTTTCTTCTCTCTTCTCATTTTTTCCTCACCTGATCCCAGGACATTGAACGAGTATCGATTTCTAAATGACTCTTGTCACGTTTTTGCATACCGAAATCCATCGTGTGACGCGCCGCATCGATCCGGTATCATCACTTCCGCAGCATCATCCTTAACACGAGCGTCTTTTTACGCATTCCGTTGCTTGGAAACGCAACCCTTTGCAGCCAAGTCGCGCGTGAATATTTATACGGGGTAGTGACCCAATCCGTGGACCGCGTCTTCGATTGATGGATGACGGACACTTTTTTTTTTTTCTTTTGTTTTCGGTTTCGAAATTTTTTATTTTTTATTTTGCGCGTGACGGAATGCGATAAAATGGTCAAAGATTTGCTCGATCCCACGATAAACGGTGAGGAATTCGAGTCTAAGTGCCGAACAAATCTCTATTGGTAAAGGAATTTTGTGTTATTGCATTCCTCGAGTATTTTTTTTGTCCGTCTTACATTTTAGTTTACATGCGTTCACATACTTTGTTTATTTATGCAATAAAGAGTTAATTAGAGTCCGGTGTCGTGTTTTTATTTCATCATTTCATAAATCAATGATCGATTATGCAAAGATAATATTTGTGCGTGCGATACGAACGCCGGTGTATAAATAAACGCGAATTAAATAAAATCGATCATTTCTTTTTTTTCTGCGGTTTATTTAAAAACGATGGGGTTAAAAATAGAAGAACGTGCGATAATTTTTTAATGATACGTCTGATTTTTGGGGGATTAATTGAGCGGGTCAATTAGGAGTAGCATTAAGAATTAATCGATAATAGCTAACTGGCGATAATTAGGGAGGATTCGGAAGAGAGCGGCAAGGCTGTTGGCATGTGCAAAGCACACGAGGATCGGTTCTTGCGTTAACGATTTGCGTTGAATGCGGCACCCAGTGACGGTTTTGCGTGTCGATGCTCGCTAATGCAAGTGTGTCAGTGGTGGGTCTATAGCGAGGCGTTTGGTTGGTTTTCTCTTTCCCTTTTCAGCCATCGATTGGCCTAGTGCGAACGCAGAAAGTGGCGCTGGGGCGGCCGCGGGAATGAGTGCGTTCGGCGAGAATGGCGCGTGCCTGGCCTCGCTCGCCCGCCGCCCCTTCTCATTCGTCATCGGCTTCGTTCACAGTGGCTTGGCTCCGTTTGGCTTTCGTTTTGGTCGTCGTTTTCCCCACGCAAGCCGCCAAATTGGCCGTGCAATTGGCCGCCGCCTTCGAGCCGCATCAGCACCATCAATTCGCTCGCATCCTCCAGAAGGCCACCAACGACGTGAACGGAGACCCGCGGTTCAATTTCACCCTGGTCGGACTGCCCCTAAGCGTGTCACAGACGACTCCCACCCAAACCATCAGGAAGTTGTGCGACCTACTCGACCAGACCAACGTGACGGGCCTCGTGGTTTTCGCCGAACGACCCCACACTTTTGCCGCGGCAAACGTGGCCGGATACTCGGGTTTGCCCGTGGTCGGTGCCAGTCAGGGCTACGCCGATTTCACGTTTAAGGTCAGTTCCTTTCCTTCTTCCAACCGCCATTTCCCTTTCGTTTCGTTTCGTTTCGCTTGGCCTTGGCTTTCCTGCCAAGCGCGTGTGCATTGCAGTGCAGTTTCCCATTCCGATCGGGCGGTGTTTCTTCGTCGAAACGAATAAAAACGCGGATATAAATAGACGGACGGATAAATAAATAAAGAGATAAATGATTCAGGATGCAGGAAGTGGGGGGTAGTGGCGATCCCGAAGGAGACACTTGGATGATTGCCCCCTTTGGCCTCTTTGTGTCTGTTACCATGACGACTGTTTCCATCCATGGATGTCCTTTCTAATCTGGTGGCATCCCCCGCTGGGAGGAGTAAAAGAGACCCCTCCCGACGGACGAAATGGAGGTGAATCGATCAATGGACCGGAAGTGATGGCGTTACGTCGATAATAACGATCAAATTAATTGCCGTTTCATCTCAATTCTCTTTTTTTTATTTCTCCCTCAGGATGTGAGTCCGTTGCTGGTGGCTCTGAATCCGTCTTTGGACCACGTGGCCGACGCCGTGTGCCATTTGCTCGTGGCCAACCACTGGCACACGAGCACATTCCTCGGCGACGACAGCGTCACGTCGGTTCAGCTATGGGCCCGGCTGCGTGCCGTCACCAACCGCACCCCGTGGACTCGATTGTCAGCGCTGACCGTGCCCCGTTCGGCCAAGGAAGTGGCCGACATGCTCAGCGATGCGGCCAAGATGCGCGGCCGAGTGCTCCTGCTGCACTGCGACCGGGAACGCGCTCGCTACGTGTTCCAGGAAGCCCGGAAGCAGAACATGGTGGAGGGCGACTGGATTTGGATTCTGCTGCACGACGATCCTGACGACGACCTGCTGCCCGAGGAGTACTTCCCCACGGGGCTGCTGGCGCTCCAGCTCAGACCTCTCAACATCACCAAGCACGTGGTGCGAGCGGCCGTGCGTCTGTTCGCTCTGGGTCTGCGAGACGCCGGACTGGACACGGTCAGAGGGTTCAACTCGACCGTGGACGCCTTCAGCTGCTGGTTCGCTCCGAGTCCGACGCTGGCCAATCTGTCGTCTAATTTGCACAGGTATTTTGAATGAAGCGATATAATTGATTGATTATTAAATTTTTCTTTCGTTAAAGGGCGATGCAGACTTTGGCCTCGGAGATCGTGAGCGGACGACAGACGTTCGACGGAGGCGGCGAGCGGATCGAAGGAGTTTTGAACGCGCACTTCGACATCCTCAACCTACGCGAGGGAGACACGAGTCGACATTGGCGTCTGGTGGGCAACGTGACGGCCGGCCGCGTCCAGTTCGACGCCGTGACGTGGCCGGGCGACCTGGTGGTGGGTCCTCATCCGACGGCGAACGCGTTGTTGCGCGTGGTGTCGGCGATCGCGCCGCCGTTCGTGATGGAGACGACGCTGGTGGAGAACCGCACGTGCTTGAAGGGAGTGCCGTGTCTGCGCGTGACGACCAACAACACGGCCGAGCTGGCGGTGATCGCCGCCGAGTTCCGCGCCGACCGCGACCTGGATCCCAACTCGTCGACGTACAACGTGACGTGCTGCTTCGGCCACTCGATCGACCTGCTCATGTCCATCTCGAGCGAACTGCAGTTCGATTACGTGCTTTATCTGGTGGCCGACGGACACTACGGGGGCAAGAAAGGGGGCGTGTGGAACGGGATCGTGGCCGACCTGATCTCGGGCGCGGCGCACATGAGTCTGGCGCCGCTGTCGGTGACGTCGGTGCGCGCGGCGCACGTCGATTTCTCCGTCCCCTACTTCTACTCCGGCGTGAAATTTCTCACTTCGTACAAACAGCGCGACATTCCGCTGCACGCATTCCTTCTCACCTTCAGCCCTTACTTGTGGATCGCCATCTTCGCTAGTTTGAACACGACGGCGATGGCGGCCGCCGTCTACGAATGGCTCAGTCCGTTCGGATTGAATCCGTGGGGACGACAAAGAACAAAAAACTTCAGCATAGCGTCCGCCTTGTGGGTCATGTGGTCGCTGCTTTTCTCTCATCTGGTCGCCTTCAAAGCGCCCAAATCGTGGCCCAATAAAGTGCTCATCAACCTGTGGGGCTGTTTCAGTGTCATTTTCCTCGCCTCTTACACAGCCAACATCGCTCGTCTCTTTGCCGGTCTTTTTTTCCAGTCCAATGTCAATAATATTCACGACATTGGTGTAAGTAGTCAAATAAATAAAACAAACTCTTTTATAATATTTTATTTTTTCTCTCAGTTGTTATCTCAAAGAGTAGGTGCCGTCAGATACAGTTCCAGCGAAACGTACGTGTCAAAGAGCACCGCGGAGTTGTGGCAACACATGGCAAAGTTTACGGTTTTTGACATCGAGGAAGGAGTGCGAAAACTAAAGTACTTATAAATTGACGACTGACATTATATTAATCGTATTAATTTCGTTTAATTTCTAGAGCCAAGGAATTGGATTGGTTAGTGGGCGATACGCCAATTCTGGATTACTACCGCAATAACGACCCCGGTTGTCTGTTGGAGTCGATGGCCGACATCCTGAACGAAGACTCGTACGCGATCGGAATGCCGAAAGGATCGCCGTTCAAGGACCCCGTGTCGCGTCTGATAACACGTTACAACGAGAACGGCTACTTGGATTACGTGAACGTCAAGTGGTTTACTTCGTCGCCTTGCAACCGACGAGAAGTTCGTCCCGTTCGTCTGAATTTCGGAGCTGTCGCCGGCGTGTTCATCATGCTGGGCGTCGGAATTTTAGTCGGATGTCTGATTCTCGTGTTCGAGCATCTCGTCTTTAAACACGCACTTCCGAATTTGAGGAAGAAACCCAAAGGAAGTAAATGGCGCAGTCCAAATTTAATGTTTTTAAGCCAAAAACTTTACCGTTTTATCAATTGTGTGGAGTTGGTGTCACCTCATCATTCTGCCAAAGAATTAGTCAATAATTTACGAACGGGACAAATCACTAGTTTATTTCAAAAAAGTGTTAAAAGGGTATATCTTTCATTTTATTCATCTCGCTATTTATTATTGACGATTAAATTTATTTACAGAAAGAGCACGAACAAAGGAGGCGAAGAAAAAGCAAAGCTCAATTTTTTGAGATGATACAGGAAATCAGAAGGTATATAACATTAAAAAATTAAAAATTTGTAAAATTAATTTTTTTTTTTTAAATAAAGAGTACAAAAAGAAGGAAAAGAAGCTCTGGGATTAGGAATGAAAGAACTGCGCAAAAATCAGCAACAAATTTGCGAAGAAACGAGCGAAGACGAAGACAAGGAGGCTCATGCGCACCGAAGCGAAGGAATCGGCGGCTGCGCGATGCCCGACCGAGCTCACTCGGCTTACTTCTCGGACGATTCGTGCACTCGTCTGATCCTGCACACACCCGGAACCGGAACCCTGTGCGACGACGACATGGACGAGTGCTGCGAGCAGGACGAACGAGAGGAGGAAGACGACGACTCGGACTCGGACGCCGACCCGGACGCCGTGGCGCGTTTCTCGCCCATCAGCACATCGCTCAACGACCTCTCCCCCTACGGACCCGTGTACGGCGACCGGGACTCGTACTACGACGACGACGCCGGGCCGAGCAGAACGTCGCGCGTCCGATCGTTCGACGACCTCCAACTGCTCACCTCGTCGCTGCCCCCCAGTTCGTCTCTCGCGCCTCCCGAGCCTGGCTCCGGTTCCAGCAGCGCTGCCTACAGTTTCATGCGCGAGGTGTCTGCCTCACTCGATTTCGGCACCCACAAACTGGACGAACGACGGCTCCGACGTCTCACCAAGGAGGACATCGTTCTCCTGTGGCAGTCGTCGGAACGGCACCTTCGCAAGCGTCTGTTGCACGCGCTGCAAGAGAAAGCTCAGCTCGAATCTAAGTTGGCCGTTTTTCAAAGAGCTCTGCTGCACCCGCCTTGAAAGGCTCGGACCGTCTTGTGTCAGTTCTACCGTTCTGGATCTCACACCGTCTTCCTTCTTTGCAAATCTGCAATAGTTCCTCTCCTCGAAGAACGCGAGAAGGATCTCAGATCTTAAAACAAATATTAAATATGCATCAACTTCATCTCGATCGGTGTGTGTCGTATCTCTCTTCTCTATCTCTCTCTATCTCTACTCTTTATCTCTCTTTTCCTTCGTCAATAACATAGAGAAAAGAAATTGAGAAAAAACTTTTTTTTCTATAGTTCTCAGGGTCGGTTAATCGTTAATCGTTCATTCTTAGGTGTGTTCTCAAATTCTATATTCGATTCATTAGATTTGAAAAGCGAGTCAACTGCCAATTTTAACATTTTTTATTTTTTAAAAAAAAGTTTTTAGTTGTGATGGGAATTGGAATAAATAATCAATAATAATTAATATAATAATAATACTAATAATAATAATAATAATAATAATTATTATAATGCAAATAATTGTGAGGTTTCGACATTTAATTTTCATTTTTGGATGTAAAATCATAGTCCTAGTTCCATCCAACTTTTAGAGTGCCTGTAACTTAACAAGTGAGAGTGCAAATGTGTTACTATTTAACATGAAAAATTCTCTTTTTTCTCTCGTTGTGTCATCTCCGGCTTAGGTTTTTAACGAAACAAGAAAATGTGATTGTTTGTGTAAATTTCAAATTTTAACGAGATAAATCGATTTTATCACTTTAACGTAGCCAGAGATAACATCGTTTTGAGTAGCTGTAAATAAACGAAAAAAAAAATTAATAAATTCAAGTGTGTAAATAAATCTTCGAGACAATAATTAAAACGTTATCCTCCGCGAGGTTGTTATAAATAAATGTAGTAGCGAATCATAGGAGGAAAAAGAGAAGAAAAAAAAATCCTTTTTAAATTTTATTACTGTATATAAAAATCAAAGCATAGTTTAATACTGTAAAAAAAAGATAAAAAAAAAATTCAAATTCCCCCTCCGATTTCCTTATTTTCATTTTTATTTATAAAAGTAAAAGTTTTCGAATGATGTGCGAGTTTTCGGGTTGGGGGCCATTCGCAATCGCGTCACCGATACCAAAGCATTTAATTACTGTACAACACCAAGGGTTTACGACGCGGTTTGCGGATGGTCCCTCGCACAAAATCTCAATAACGATATGCAAATATTTTGGTAGTGAAAAAGTGTGTGGTGAGAAAAGATGGCGGCCACCAAGACCGGAAACGAAACATGGCCCCGCTTAAAAACACCAACCAACCTCTTTCCTTCTTCTGCAGCTCATTTTGATAATAACTGACTCAAATCAATATCCTTATTGCAAGGATCAAATGTTGTTTTCTCAGTTCAAATCTGTTTTCAAAAATAACTAACGAAATGGTTCGAATTTATAGGAAATCAGTCGATTGTAGTTTATTAAAATGACTGGTCGATGATTAAATGGATTGATTTCTGTCTGTGCGACAAAACAAATTTTTACGTCTCATGTTATTCCATTTTACACTTGATCACTTTATTTTCCGACAAAATCCCTTTTATTTTTTTTTTTTGTTCTCTCTCTCTTTCACTTTATCACGATTTAGTACGATTCAGATTGAGATGCGAGACCGGACATCACGTGACGAGCTAAAAATGGCGGCATCTATCCATTAACTCTTCCATTATCCGTCTATATATCGATATCGATTTATCCATTAACTTTGACGTATTGCAATATTTACGGGCGAAACTTATGATAACGACTGCATTTTTGATCTCTCTATTCACCTGATAATAAAATAATTTTTAGAATTAACTTTTATTTTCCATTTATAAATTTACATATTATTTTAATCATTTTGTAATATTACAAAGTAAACGATGAAACGGAGGAAATTGAGCGAAATGTTTTCTTTTAAAGTGGTATGTGATCAATTGGTTTCCTTCATTTCTTTCTTCTAACCCTCTTGTCTATAGTTGGATGTTCCTTCTCTTTGCCATGGAAATTGGCCATTTCGTGTTTATCTCATCGGAACCGACCTCGAGCTCCTATTTTTCACACTTTCCAAATCCTCGTTCCATTTTACATTTCAAAAATACTTTAAAATGAGAAAAAATGGCAATAAACACATTCATGACTCGAATTTATTAAATTTTTATTAATTTATTGTGATTTAACCGCATTTCATTCTGTACAAAGATTTCCATTTGAAGTTATTAAAATAATGACAGATTTAACTTTGCTTGTTTATTAAAGCAGAGAGCAGACGATGTTCCGAAGCGTTTGGACCGATCAATTTATAGATAGACTCACGCTCGGACCGGATCTAGGGCTTAATGGCGGTTGCAGCTCTCGATTTTAGAGGTGCGTTGATGACATCAATTTACTCTTATTAATTACATCAGTGCGAGATAATTATATTTATCGCCGTAATTTGTTTGTGTTTGTTCGGAATCACATGTAAAGAGAACGTACGATTTCGCAAGGTCAAAACAGATTAAATTGGCGTTTAAATTTAATAGAAAGCACTTCCGTTTTGAACCGCTGTCACCGTATGGTCACTTAAAACAGAGCAGGAATCGAACCGAATTGAATTTTTTGTAATTTTTAATTGTAGAATTCACATGAAAGGAGACTCGATCGCTTCCCAGAGAGTCAACTGGTGTGCAATGACAGATTCGGAGGAAAACGAAAGGCGTTGGACCAACAACGACATTCAAAACAATAACAACAACAACAAGAAATCTCCGTTTTACTTCGCCGTCGACGATGACGATAACAACTTCAGTTTCTACAGCACCGACAGCGAGAAACTCGTTCACAGTTTAGACGCGGCCGCTTCGTCCAACCACGTGAACCCTTTTTACACGAGTGCCTTTCCTTCGTGGTCCCCGATCGCCAGCGGCATCGAGATGACGCCCGGTCACTCGTCGTCGACTCGACCGAAAGAAACCGAAACGGTCGACGAGTTTTGTCGTATACCCGAAAAACCGTCCTACTCCGACGTGGTCGCCAAATCGCCCGTCGGTTTGTTTACGACTCAGAAATGTCGCGTGTCGTCGGTGCCCGTGAGCGAGTCGCACAAACGGGTGAGTCGACACTCGGCCGACAGTTGTCGGAACAAGGAGAAGACGGACAAGAACGCCAAGACGCACAAGTGGTTCAGCATGGAGGATTTGGAGCGCGATTCGTCCAACGTTAAAAACAACAAAGGAGAAGACGAGATGGACAAGAGCAAAACGAAAATCCGCGGCCACTCGTCCCCCGGGCTTCTGAACGACGGGAAAGCGAAGGAGACGAAGGAAAACGACGGTGTGGACGCGAAAAACGTGAAAAGTTGTAAGAAAACGCCGGAAAATGTGGAAAACAAGCCGAAAGTCGTTCCGAATCAGTCGCGCAGTTGGCAGCCGGTGACCATCTCGACAGACGCGAGGAGTAAAAAGAGTTATCATCGTCGGAGTGTGGACAAGGGCATCAAGGAGGTTCCCAAGAGAACGACGGTCCGCAAGAAACGCGGCTCGGATGCCAGATTTTATTTCGGTTTGGATTTTTTAAATTAAAAAAACAATTTTTATAATTAAAATTTTGCTAAATTGATTTCAGATTACATTTTTTTGGTTGTTGCATCGCATTTATCGTTATGTGCCGATTGGATAAACCACGGGACTCGGTGGCTCTTCGATTTGGTCGTTGACGTGTCCATCATGAGTGGAAATCTTTGTTGGCATTTGTAAACGATCGATTGATTGGTTTTTGTTGTCTTCGATGTGAACGTATCGATTTTTCTCGACAGATTTCAACAATTCTGTGTTCATTTCTCCATCGTGGTTAGGAAATTGTACAACTGGGCCGCGGTCAAGTGGATAAGTGCGATTCGATACTTCTCTTTCGCGTCCCGCTTCACGGAAAAGAAGAAAAAAGACGAGGATAACATACCTCTTCCAGCCACCAGTGCGTCGAGTGACATTTTGTATCGAAAAGTGTCTAAAATATCGATTATCTCGTTAATTCAGGGGACGAGGCGATGAAACGTTTGTTGTCGTGCAAAGGAAAAGATCCATATTCCATTTTAGGAGTGTCCCAAACAGCAACGGACGAAGAAATAAAGAAATATTATAAAAAACAGGCTTTTTTGGTTCATCCTGATAAGGTAATCGATTTAATTCACTCTTTAAACACTATTGAAATTGACGTTTATTTAGAATCGAACCGTGGGCGCGGAAGAGGCGTTTAAAGTCTTGGCTCACGCATTCGACATCATCGGGGATCCAGTAAGAGCAAATTAAGTGATTTTGAGGGTAAATTGTGAGCAAGTGTGATCGAATTTTCAGAATAAACGCAGGGATTACGACAGTAAACGGCAAGAGGCTCAGCAATTGCAAGAAACTTGGGTAAAAATTGATCCAAGTGAAAATATTAGTTGGATTTTAATGGAAATTTTTAATTCGTAGAACGAATTCGCCGATTTACTCAGCCAGTTGCAAGAAAAAATGGACGAAGTAGCAAACACGATAAAATGCACCAACTGTAAGCGACGTCATAGGAGAATTAAGGTCGAGAGACCGCGATACAGTGCAAGATTTTGTAAACCGTGCAAAATCATGCATGCAGCAAGAGAAGTTTGTTCGCAAATTGAATATCGTGACCCCATTTACCGATATTTTCATTGTTTAGGGCGATATATGGGCCGAAACTCGTGTTCTAGGTTTTCTGTGGCATTACTACGCCTGCATGGACGGTGCTGTGTACGACGTGACGGAATGGGCTGCGTGTCAGGTATTTATACATCTTATCGACTCAATTTTGTTTTTATTTTGTTTTATTTTTAATTCTAAGTCGAAAAACTTAAAGCATTTGCGTGCAAACACACATACAGTTCAGTATAGGATCATCTCATCATCTAAACAGAGTTCATCTTCCTTCGAATCATCACCTAGGTTTTAAAATTGTTATTTTAATTAATTAAATTATTAAATTTGTTTTATTTCGTTGCAGCGAATCTAATTTCGAAGACATGTTTAAAAATCTCCACAAGACGACGCCAAATACGAGCACGAAACCAGATTTTAATAAAAAGAAAAAGAATAAGAAGAAATAAAAATCAAATTTCTGTTTTTATTACAAAAAATATTAAACGTTATTATAATTTAATATAATATTACCATTATTTTATAATCTCAATCATGATTAAATAAACAAATGGAAAGTTTTTTCTTCTTTTTTTAGATTTTCTATTCATTTCTCAATCTAACGCTCCTTCTAAGAACGTCATTGGATCAACTTGTTCAATCGCTAATTCTGAAAATCGATTTTAATCGACAAGTTTTAAGTTTTTGACAAGAAATATTAACACTAACCAACGTCTCTCTTTTGTAACGTCTTCTTCTTGTTCTGCGACATGATGGCATACGCTTCCAACGATAAAAACTCGATGAATAATTCCTAAAATGAATTAACAAACATAAATTCAAATTTTCCCGCGTTGTAATAGAAGCTTACGGTTGCTTTAGTAACGAGATGAACGGCTTCTTGACTCGCCAAAGCCAAATCTGGATCCGTTTTCATAATTGTTTTCACACGGCTGAGGGGAATACGTGTCGATCGTTCGTGTTTTTCAGCCACGCTTTCTCCTTTCTCTTCATTTTCCACGATTTGCGAGTCTTCCCGATCAACTTCCATCTTTACTTTTAATTCACAATAAGATCCGTCGCAATGTTTGTGTCGCCACTTGCTGGGAGTGTTTTCTTATGATGAAGCGTTTTAAGAGAATTTTATTAACATTAACTTATAAATTTTCACCACAGAGGACAGGAAAGGCTGGACTTATTTTCCTGAGATATAGCGCTTTAAGTCAATATATTATTTAAACTTATTAAGTTTCACATTAGGTGTCAGTACCGCGCGGGCGGATTGCGATTATTTATTGCTGGTTTTCTCGGGTTTTCTCGATTATCTTTTTCTTGCAGTCAACTAATTAAACTCAAAATGGCGCAGCAAGTTGATTTTGTGGGTGACATGGACATGGTTTGCTGCGAAGAGTAAGCGCATGGCATTCTCAATTAGATTCATTAAACCTTTTTATTAAACGATTTCTTTTATATTTCGTATTAATAGAACGATCGGGGACGACAGTTCGCTTTTGATCACCAGCCACTCGATGCTACTGTCAAATTTCGAAGACGCATGGATTGCTCGTGAATGGGCTTCGTCGTCACAGAGCGAGGAAAAGCAAGACAGCGACAATACGTGCAGTTCGCCCACAAATAACAAAAAACAGTCGTGGTCGGAAAAGGAAAAACAACTTTTTAATGACGGTTTGGTGAGTTGCGCACCGAACTTTTTGAAACTTTGAAAACCTGATTTTTTACGTTTTAATTTATAGGTGTTGTACGGGAGGAAATGGACGAAAATCGCGAGGTTTATTGGGACCAGGAGTGTGCTGCAAGTGCGTGCTTTTGCTAGGAAACAAAGCATAAAGAACCAAAATGCAGAAAAGAAATCATTGAGGCCAGATCAAAGTACGGAAGTGATCAGACTGACAAACGACGTCGTCGACGACGTCAATGTGGATGTGGACGATGTAGATACCAACACAGACGATGAGAAATTCGTCAAAAACGTTCCAGAACCCGTAAACGAACCTCACGAAGATTCTTTGAAGGAAAACGCGTCGATAAACGAGAAGGAGACGATCGAAAATGAGGAATTGGTGGACATTTGCAGCGATAACGCGGCGTCCGAAAACGAAAACGTGATACAAGAAGAAGAAGAGAACAGTTTACCGGAGAACGAGAACTCGTTGCCGATTCAAGTGCCCGAGCGGGAAGTGTTTCTCGACCAAAAAAGTGTGACGGAGGAAGAAAAACGGTATCACCACGAGTATTTCGAAGGAAAGTTGCCGAAAACGCCCGACCGATATATGAAAATTCGAAATCATATTCTGGAAATGTGGGAAAAAGTGAAACCGAATTATTTAAACAAAACTGCCGTTCGTCTCGGTTTGAAAAATTGCGGCGATGTCAACTGCATCGGGAAGATCCACGAGTATCTGGAAATGTGCGGAGCCATTAATTTTGGATGCGGTAGATTATTTATCGAAAAATTTATATTTTTAATTTTTTAACTTATTTTATTTGATTTTTAGAGCAAGCGTGTTACAATAGAACTCAAACTACGACCGAAGTTAAAACATTTCGTCGAAAAAGCGTCAAAAGTGAAGTAAATTCTGATTGTAATTTAAAACAGAGCACTCGATTGAGGAAAAGACGGATGTTTTCTGGTAAGTAAGGTGAAAATGTTGTTAAATTAATATTAAATCGGGCATTTTGATGTTAAAATGTAAGATTATCGAAACGTCGGTTCGAATTACACGATAAAACACACGGCCGATGGAGAAATCATCATCTCGGATACAAACGCGGACTCGACTACGAACAAATTGGCAAGAAACGTCAATCCGTTCAAGTTGATTCCCTGCTCAAGATACGAAAACAAGGTTTTGAACAAAAATTGCGTTTATTTTCTTACATTAAATGATTTTTTTTTCCGTTTTTCCAGCCGCCATTCGACATTCAATTGGATTTGTCAGCAATGATAATAATGGATTTGCACGCGCATTTATCTCACGCCGAAGTGATCGGCCTTTTGGGCGGTCGCTACAATTTCGAAAAACACTCGCTCGAGTTGCATTTGGCCGAGCCTTGTTTGAGCGAAAGTACCGGCATGCAATGCGAAATGGATCCCGGTAAAAAAATTAAAATTTTTAAATTTATAATCGATAATATCGTGTTTTTGTCATTGTCAGTGTCACAAACCGAAGCGAGCGTATCGATCGAAGAAAAAGGGTTGTCAGTAGTCGGTTGGTACCATTCCCATCCGACATTTGCTCCAAATCCATCGCTCAGAGACCTGGAAACGCAAGCAAAGTATCAAGATTGGTTCAGCCGCCGCGGATCGCCGTTCGTCGCCCTCATTTTAACTCCGTATTGCGGCAATGCGATCGTTTCCAAGTTCCGCTGCATGTTGGTCGGTCAGGAGACCATTTTCGGCTCGTACAGGAAACCGTTTCAGTTGGTTTTGAACGTGAAAGAGAACGGGTTCGATCTCGACTCGTGTTTGAGCGATTTGGACAAAATGGTGAAAGGTATCGAGAGTAATTCGGCGCCGATCGACCCGACAGCTTTGTTTTCCTACGAGCCGCAGATCACGTACTTGGAAAAGGTGATTGAGTCGACTAATTCGTAATAAATTCGTAATTTATTTCTTTTTACAGATGTTGCAAAGCATAAAAGAACACATGAATAACGTTGGGATCGAACCCTCAACGATGACGAACATTACTCAAAAAATACAAAACGTTTTGTTCAAGTTGAGTGAGAAAATTTTATGAATTTTATCTCTATGTTTGTTAACTAAATTATTTTACTAATCGCCGCTACGACTTTTATTGTGTTCTCTGATTATTTCTCGTATCATTCGTTTCTGCAATTATAACGTACAAATTAATTCGTATCATTTCGCGTCGAATATGTAAATGTTAAATTACGGTTTCGGTGTCGTCAGGAGGATACAGTTCTCTCTGCAAGTAGAAATATTAGTTAGCGTAAGTGTTAGGTTTATAAGTGCTAAGTTTTGTGTACTTACTCGTGTTTTGACGGTCCATTCCTCGAAGTACTGCGGTTGATTGAAGTAGTAAAACAACCCAACAGGAAAGGCCATGTAGATCGCCATCTGAGTGACAGTTACAATAATTTCATGTCATTAGCGTTAAGATTAAGATTTAAATTACTTTTAACACTTCCAGATGCCAGTTCCCCATCGAGTCCGCCCTCAGTTTGAACGCATGAAATCGCAAACCCAACTCTCGCTCGGTTAATCACTTGTCAGGACAATTTCTGACGTCATTTCAATAGCGCCATCTAGTGCAAGTTACCAGTAACTACGAGGTTTGGTTTATTTCACACGAGATGGCAGGAGATACGGCATTACGTCATTACTTTACATTGCCATCTCGTGAGAATATGAATAAACTACAATGGTTCGAACGTTTTACCAGGAGATGGCGTTAGTTATGTGACGCCATTTTGAGTAGCGCCATCTCGTGA
>JAQIXT010000798.1:0-24077 GCA_034700445.1 Stenotaenia linearis | reverse complement strand
ATACTTTACCATACTTTACCATACTTTACCATACTTTACCATACTTTACCATACTTTACCATACTTTACCATACTTTACCATACTTTGTTTACTTTGTTTACTTTACATCATAGTTTACCACCCTTCACCACATTTTGTCATACTTTGCCAATTAAAATAACTAATCAAAATTTGATACATTTCAGGCGTTATGTACTTCGTTTATCAAATGGAATTGAAGATATTGGCACAGTAAAATGGGATTTAGCACTGTGCTTACTCTTTTCATGGATTGTTGTTGTTTTATGTTTACTTAAAGGCATAAAGACTTCAGGAAAGGTATTTAAATAGAAACAATTATGCATTAAGTCATTCAACCTCATCTACATTATTATTTAAAGGTGATTTACTTTGCTGCAACATTTCCGTATGTTATTCTGATAACCTTGCTAATAACTGGTTTATTGCAAGAAGGTGCATGGAAAGGAGTTGTTTACTTTTTAATTCCTGACTGGGAAAAATTGCTACATATTAAAGTAAGAGTGTATAATTAAATACTGGTAGCATAATTGTAATAATTAATGTCTTATTTGAATATAGGTGTGGAAGGAAGCAGCTGGACAGATGTTTTTTTCATTAGGTGTATCTATGGGAAGTCTTATAATGTATAGTAGTTATAATCCTTTTCGCAATAATGTTTACCGGTAAGTAAAAACTTAAAAATTTGATTGATATATTTAATGATAATTTTTATTTTTATTTCCAGTGATGCAGTTATTGTCAGTATCCTAGACACAGTGACAAGTTTAATTGCTGGCATTGTCATATTCTCTGTGTTGGGTTCAATGTCTCATGAACTGAATTTGGATATAAGCAAAGTAGCTACAGGAGGTGAGAATAAATCACTGATTTAGTAAATGCATTGTTAATGCAAACAATAAATTCATAATTTTTGAAGTACATTGTCTGGTGCTAATTGTGCTGAAGTGTATACAATTGCTTACAACTTTAATTTGCGAAAGCTGTTTGTAAATGCATACATAAATTAAGTAACTGGTTTCATAATGAAATGAACTAAATTTATGGTTTGATTTTTTAATATTTTAAAATATATTAACATATGGTCATGGTCCTTTGAGCAAAGGACCTTGATGTGGTTAAGGTAACAAAATTGTGGCTGCATACAAATAGTGTATTTGCATATTTTACAGATAAATTGCTTGAAAAGCGTAATAAATTTTAGGTTTTTCTGAGAAAAATTTGCAGCAAGTCACATGATGAAATTTATTTGATGTAAGAGTGTTAAGGATGTAGTTTTTAGAATATTTTTAATGCTTTACTGTCAGGTTTGCTTCATAAAAGCTAGCTTTAATTTATATTACTAGAACTTGGGCTTTATTTACTTTTGATATTACAATAATTAGATGTCTCATAGTATGTGGATTGTTTTGTAGTCTGCAGATTTTGATGATGGTCTTTTCAAAATGAGATTTTGCAGCAGGGATTACAAATTTTTTAATTTTAGTAGTCAAAACTTTGCAGATGTTGAATATAAAATGTTAAATTTGCTTAATTTAAAAATACAGCCTTTTTATTATAAATTATTATGTGTAAAATATTTTAAATACTTTTACATAAATCATTAATATCAATACCATATATTTTCTAGGACCTGGTTTAGCATTTGTAGCATACCCAGAAGCCCTTTCCAGACTCCCAATTCCTCAACTTTGGTCTGTACTATTTTTCCTCATGTTATTCACACTTGGCTTAGACAGTGAGGTATATAATAACCATCACCAACCACAACCAAACCAGCAAACACTCATTTAACTCACATTTTAATTACAGTTTGCAAGCTTTGAGAACATTTTAACCAGTGTTGTTGATGAGTTTCCCGGTTTGCGAAAGCATAAAATGAAGTTATGTATAATATTGGCCTGTGTATGCTTTCTACTGGGACTTCCATGTGTTACATATGTAAGTATTATCATATTTTAACACTTCCTTTCTTGAGAAAATTAATAATTGTTTTTTAGGGTGGCCAATATGTCTTGCAGTTGATGGATGACTATGGAGGTGGAACAAGTTTAATATTCATAGCCATTTTTGAATGTGTTGCCCTTATGTGGGTGTATGGTAAATATTTATCACATATTTTATGCATTATTAATGATAATAAATAATTATATCATCATTTAAATGAATTATATCATATTTCAGGTGTCAAGCGTTTTAGCGATGATATTGAGTTTATGCTTGGAAATAGGCCTAGTCTTTATTTAAGAGGTACATGGTCACTGTCAGCTCCATTAATTTTAATTGTAAGTAAATTATACAAGATGGACCAGAAGTCTGGTCTGCTTCCATTTTTAAAAGAAATTATTGAAGATAGGTCAAATAATAGGAGCAGAAGTAAATGAATCTCTCCCTGAGGGAGAGATTCATTTACTTCTGATAGGAGTGTATTGGAAGTTGAATAATTAATGATTTCAAATTTGACCTTGAAGGTCATTTTCAAGGTCATTTTCAAGGTCATTGACTTTTTATCATTTAAACTGTAAAAGATAAAGTGGAAATTCCAATTAGAAAGTTCTAGGAAATTATGAGATTAGTCAGATTAGTGAATGAATTATCTTAAGTAATTTCTAAGAAAATTGGAGGTCAGAGTTTTGGACCACTCTGTTGCATAACTACATATTTTGATTTGTTTTAGGTCATTTTTATATATATAATGGTAAACCATACAAGATCTAAGTATGGTGACTCATATGTATACCCAGCATGGGCTGATGGTTTTGGATGGTTTTTAGCTCTGTTGTGTATGGTTCAAATCCCCATATTTGCATTGATTGCTATATGGAAACAACCTGGACCTACTATTTTAGCTGTAAGTATTGTTTTTTAATGCTTGGTATTATGCAGTATGTTGTGATAGATTTTTTTGTCAGTATGCTGATGATTTAGTTACAAATATCTCATGAATTCCTAAATTTTTGAAGAAATTCTTAAGCTTATGGTGCAATTGTTTGCTACAAAGTTTGAGATAGTATTTGCATAATTCATAAGTTATTAGAGAAAGTCAGTAGTTAGGAATCCTCAAGGCAATCTGTAATTATTTATGGAGATATGAAGGAATTCTATAGAAAATGCTGAATGCCATGAAAATCTGAAAATTGTCAGTTGAAATAGACAGAAATTCAATAAAACTTAGAGAATTTGTATAAAAAAATTGCAATATTCAATAAAGATATTGAAAAAATTTAATAAAAGTTGCAAAATTTCAATCAAAAATTTGAGTTTTTGCAAATTCCTATTCAATAACTTTTTATTGAAAGTTGCAAGAAAATTTCTATAAATATTTGCAAAAAAATTAGTAAAATAGCTTGAAATTAAGAGGAATTATATTCAAAATTGCAGAATTTAAAGTGTAATGTGCAAAATCTGAATGGAAATTAGTAATTTTTTTTGGAAAAAGAGTAATTTTAGGGAAAAACCACAACTATCATAACTATTTAGCAAGAAAACGCAGCCACATCATTAACAAACTTTATTTTCCACAGAAAATAAGACAGAGTGCAGCACCAGATCCAGACTGGGGTCCAGTAGACCCTATAGAGAGAGAAAACTGGTGTCTATTCAAGGAACAAAAGTGTGCCATAGAATTACCAACAAAAGTCAGCAAAAGGAAGATTGGTACAGACAACCCAGCTTTCTCCAGCAATTCATAATGATAAAAATCACAACATTAGCTAGGATGTGTAAAGTTTTTTAAAGTCATGTTATTTAATCGATCTATTTGCTATCAAATTTTTAAGTTTTTGGTTCAATATTTAATTTTGAACTAAATATATAGACATGGCACTGAATTTATTTGACTATTTCATGCATTTAGTTCCTATCTCATCTGTTAAAATTGACTTCCAATATTTTAGATGTAATTTTATCATTTTAGAACAACTTACAAAACATTTGTGCCTTAAAAATTTACCAGTTCCTAGTTTAGTAAAATTAAAATCTTACATTTGGCTTTAAACTATAAACTTCATTGAATTTGGCTTATTGTACTTACCGGTAATTATTTTTAAGATACTTAGTGTATTATGATGTCACTGCAATGAGAAAATCTATTTTATAAGACAACTGTAAATAATATTGCTTGTATGGTTATGGTTTTATAGTCATTCATATATAGAATTGTACATAATTAATGTTATTTTCAATTATGGTAATTATAATAAAAGAAAAAGAAATTTTATAAATAATAATCAAGTTTAAAGTTTCATCACAGTTAATATTATCAATCTCTCGTAGAGAAATGGAATGTTCCTTCTATTATACCGTAGTTTGTATTTCTCTTATAATTCGCTAGGCGCCATCCGCCATGACAGTTTGACGATAGATCGAGCATCAAAACTGACCCAATTTGAATCTCAGAAGGACAGTAAAGGATTTAATTAGGTAAAATTAAGACAACTTTTATTCATATTTAAGTTTATGAGTATTGTACACAAATTTAAGAGTACATAAGGCATAGATTAAGTTAGTAAACTTAAAGATAAACTGTAACTATTTTTGCAAAACTTTGTATTTCATTATGCCTATGACAACGAGTCCTCCAAGCACAAAGCCTAAAAATATCATTCCAAATGCTAGCCCAGCCATGTCACCTAGATGAAATACGAAGTGTTAGTATGGTGATGAATATTCATAACAATTTTGTCAATGGAACAGATAGGAATCAGTGGCGTACACAGAACTTTATTTTGGAGGATGCAAAAAATAATTTTTTTCTTAAAAAATTAAGATTTGTGCAATTTTTTAAAAATTAAATTTGTTTTTTCTTATTGCCTTTTACAAGCACAAAAAAACGTAACTTTCCTTAATTTTCCTGAAAATTTGAGATTCTTGGGAGGGTGCAAATGCACCCTTGCACCCTCCTCTGTGTATGCCACTGGTAGGGATTGGATAACTGACCAAGTAGCAACATGTGGTAAAAATTAACAAGATTCCAACGTTGAATCAACGTCATAAAACAACTTTAAAATCATACTAGAATATTTAGATGAACTGGTCAATCATACATATACGATATTTAGATGAACCGATCACAACCAATTTTTTTCTTTTTTAGAAACAAACTACTTTCAATTTTAAAACAATGCAATTTCTTGTTCCATGCAACAAAACATTGACAAATCTCTAAACCAATTTACCGCCTGAATATGGTTTATTTGATGCCTTATTTTCAGCAACGTTAGGAACGGGACCAGGAGTCGTAGTTGTAGTCTTGCGATCGTCGGGACCAAGTGGTTTGTTACCGCCAGGAATGAAATGGTTTCCTATTACAATTCATAATTAATAATTAATTCATATTCAATTCAATCCATCATCGGCTCACTCGTGTAATGGTCACACGTTGGATCAGTGTACAGCTCTCGGGGTCCTGCTTTGGTGGAATCAAAAATCCGGCATTGCGTTCTTGGTCTGCCCACGACACCACCGGGAGAGCAAATTTCAAAGGCTTTGCACGCGTTCACATCTGCGGATGTTGTGCATAATCTTGCGCAGTCTTTTACGTCTGTTTCTATAGCCATAACAACATCAGTGCCTTCAATTGACGACGATTGGTCTTTGAATTTTATGAAATCGCCCAAGTAGTCTCCTGGAATTGCAAAAGAAATGAGTTGTTTAATGTTTGTTAATTTTTAGACGACCATACTGGTCACGACCGCTTTCAGTTTTAGATGCAACTAATCTTTCTCTTTTCAGCTTGACCAACTCTACAACAAAACCAGCAGAACTTACGTGTGTAATGATTACAAGTTAGGCTTTTCTTTATATCATCAGATTTCATTTCCAATATATGAAGTCCTCTGAAGTAACATGTGAGTACATCTCCCTCTTGACATATATCAAATCCTTCACAATAAAACCCAAGATCATCAGTACTGCATTTCTGAGCGCATTCTGAATCACTGTTCGTCACGAAAACAGCCTTCTCTTCGTTCTTCTGAGCTGCTGTAACCGTTTCCTTATTGAGCACATAATCCTGTATAAAGTTTCCTGCAAATCACAAGCGTTAAGCTGTACATTAAAAGTGGCCGATTCGATTCTTACTTGTGTACAGCTCACAGTTTGGATTGTTATCAAGTTTAATGGTACTGTTGCTTGCTTCAGGAATGGTGTATGAAGACAACGCGCAAGCACCGGTGTCTTTGCAGTAAGACCAAGTTCTGCATTCAAACGACAGACTGTCAACGCAGTTATCGTAACACTCTATTCGGGAAATTCCACTGGTTGTAAAATCAGCTCCTTTTGATATTGTCACTTGTCCTTCCTCCGTGAAGTATAAGCCAATCGAATCTGCAGTGATTTTACAATTAGTGATGTAATTGAAAAGTCATGCAACCCAAGCCATGTGTTTTCTATCTAATGAGTTGCATGATTTTTCATATAGGCAGTTTGAGTAGCTGTGAAATGCTTGTGGGAGGGAATTTATCTTGCAGCTGCAAGAAAGCAATGTATAAGAATACAAAAATGAGAGATAAAAAATATGAGATTTATTTGGTTTATAAAAGTGAAAACAATATGGTTACTGAAAACAATCGCTGCAATTTTTTTAACAAATTTGATTTTCAAACCAACTTTTTCAATAAATTTAGCAGTTTGTGGCTTTAATTGGCAAGTTACATTCAATAAACTTCAACAAGCTAAGCCACTCGACCACTTGGAACACTGTGGTTGGTTGCGACAGGCAATTGCGACAAAAATATTATCACTGATACAATTTTTTTTGCACTGCAGAAGTATCTTTAAGTGACAAAATAGAGAAATGTCATTGCGATAAGAATGCAGAGCAACAAAAAAGTGCCATGATTCTTGTCACATCATGCTTGGTGAAGCATTAAAGTAAATCATAGCTATTTTTACCTGATTTATTTGTGGTTTCGAAAGATACAATATCATCTCGAATGCTCACTGCAGTGTAAAGATAAGTTTTGCTTCCAACCTGAAAATATGTTCAGCATATTACATTTTACAATGCAAATGATGTTTTTTTAGCATTAAGGTACTTGAAACTTGAACTGTGGTTTAACAAGGTCAGTAAAGATGTCTTCAGCAAGTTGACCATATACTTGTTGAATTTTTGCTTCGTCGTCTTTGTTGTTACCAACTTTTGCTGGAAATATAAATTATTAATGAGTTATGACTTACCAAAGAATAATAAGAAAAGGAGTTGTTTTGTTTGGAATAATTGTTGAGTTTACCTGCATTGAAAGGATTTTCTACCAAAGTGGTTGTAAACAATACTGTGCTTGTTTGGTTTGGTGGTTGTACATGATAAATCTGTAAAAGTAATTAAGTTTATGTGTGTTGAGTCATGTGTAATTCCCATACCATAATTTCTTGAAATCTGTGTGGCAATATTTTTGCATTCCCTGCCAACTGTTTCTGCATTTGTAGAATGAAGCTGTTCATATTTTGATCAATAACTCCAGTGTACTCTCCTGAGAAAGACAAGACAAGATAAGATTATTTTTAAATTGGATAATGATGGTATGGTACATGCAATAATAGTGAAAAGAAGCACCTATAGTAGTGCAATAGTGATAAGAAGCAAATAGCATCAAATGTTTATAAGACATTCTAGAAAACTGTTAGCAGAATTTCATATATGAGAAATGTTTTTTGTAGCATACAGAATACCTTTTCCTGCTAATAGGACACTTTTTATTGGAAAAAGTACAGTAGTTACCAGTAGATAGCCTTCTAATAGCATCATTCTCTATTAGAAGGCTATGCAATGACTCTAAGCTACTAAGCTAGTAAGCTTAGACACAGAGTCTAGGCACAAATATTAGTTCTCTTTTGTCTCTTCACAAGTGTCCATAGTTTAGCTATTACAGTAGGTGTAAGTCCAGAAGAGGCCTGCCCAGCTAAAAAAAATCTACAAAAAATCTACACAAATTTGGCCGATTTGCAGTTTTTTTAAAGTTTTTCTACAGATTTTCTTCAAAAGTAGAATATTAATTTTTTCTAAATTAAACTGCAAAAACTCTGTAAATTTTTAAGTAAAACTGTAGAAAATCTGTAAAAAAATCTACAAAATAGGCCAAATAACTGCAAAAAAAGCTTCAAAAAAACTTCTAAAAATCTGTAGAAACTCTTTAAACTTTTTTAGCTGGGTGATGAAAGCCAATTTTTATTTTTTTGGAGCTAAAAGTTTATCAACCTAAAACTTATCACTTAAGTACTGTACTGCAAATGACAATAGAAATAAATGTGCCAGCCCATGCTAAAATGTTTAAAACAAACAGGAAACAGGCTTGAAAACTAATAACACCATCTAGAAATAGAAACTCAATTCTAACAAAGGAATAATTAAACTAACATTGTAGTTCTTTAGTGGCATCAACACTTATTCTAGTGCATTAGCAAAGCAAATACATTTTTTGAACAGAGCAATTCCAGTAAAAAGTCACCTACCTTTGAGTTCAATTTGGAATCTGGTTTTTAGTTCTTCTTCAAAACATGATGTGGTATCAAATCGACTCCAATGTGGTGTACTTAAGTCATAGTTAAAAAAGCTAAATGCAGCGTGAAACATTTCCTGCATAGATATTACAAATTAGTATTTAATTAGTGTCAACAAAAACTTAATTACATTTGAAGTGTTGACAAATATTGGAACTGAGTATGGGCTCTCAATTCCCTCTTCCGTTATTGCTGTCTCCTATTAATAGTTATTGAAATTTTTAATGTTTATTTATCAATTATTCAATTTTTGGATACTTACATTGAACATATAAATTTCTGTTGGCATGTCTGTTATATTAACAATCCATACATCACAGTTCACATTTCGATATTTCCTCTGAAATAGAATTATTGTCTTATTTCTTGCTTTGGTTCTTTTGGGATAGAGAAAATTTCAACTTTATCTCTTTGTGGCTTTCCTAGATTACTTTATTTTGTTTAGAGCACTGATATCTGCAGTGATGTTGGAACAGAATCAGGAATGATTAACAAAATAAACAGTGGTAGGTAAGGAGAGACATACTTTAGGTTGCCACAACTACTAGGTTGTATGTGATCTTCACAAGACAACAAACTTTATACAAGCTAAAAATCTATACAGAAGTTAATATCTCTAAATGGAATTGGGGGCAACCAACAAAACAAAAACCAAGAAGTAAAAATAAAGAATGCCAGGTGGAAGAGAAGAAGACCACAGCAAAAAATCAACAAGAGGAAGCGAAAGATAAGGTGAGGATGGTTATTAACTTCAATAAATGGCAAGCCCCCAATGTATTCCACTCCACTAGTCTTCTTATTTAGTGTCAGATAACCCACTTCCCCAAGTGGGGAAGTCACAGATAGGTAGGTAGATAGGTATCTTATTTAACGTCAGCCTAATTTCTGCTACAATGGCTACACACCGACGCTAGGGGCCGAGTACTCCTCCTGGAAATTTTGCCACTCTGGGGATCTTTTATGTGCGGGAAAATCTTGGGGAAGTCACAAAGCTTGCATTTTGCAACAAACAAGATGAAGTAAGCCAAGAGACCCACAATGAGATAGAGTTGGAATTCCTTCATCTATGCTAGAGATAAACTATTATAATTAATATTACCACTCCCACATATAGAAACTCAGTGGGATTTAATGTTTTTTCATTTAGAAGAGAGTTCAAAATTCCAATTGAATTTTTCTTTTTTGTTCCCAATGTTTTATCATTATCATCCATGTTTATTATTCTGCAAGAACCATTCTGACTGTTCATTTCATACACAACATCTAAACAGAAAACAGTTATTAGTGTTCTTCACTTAGTATTAATTATAGTAACTTACTATTTTTATAATCCCAAATTTTTCGGTCAATGCCTGAATCTTCAGATTCTTCTACTTCAGGAGGTGAATCAAAATCATCTCTGATTATATCATTTTCCATATTATAGTAAATCTAAAGGTTATTTCAATTAAAAACAGTTACAGATTATGTTATGAAGAATTTAAAGAAACACTTAACTCTTTCTTTTATTGTGACTTGTGATTCCAAAAGTGTATTATAAATTTCAACACCTGCTTCAAAATGTTGTGGCAAATTGGTTGGAAACGGCTTTGTTTTCTCCAATAGATGACAAGCAACTCCTCTTGGAAGCTGAAATGCTTCTGGGTCGTCAATTACATTCTTGTAGTCATAATACAGGTAAGTGAGGACCTCGGTCTTATTGTCTTCTCGTGGTATCTCTACAACTGTTTTTAATGGAACCCACCACTTACTGCACGCATTAATGTCAGGGCAGTTCGGAAATTGCCATTCGTCATCCTCGGCTATTAAATTTATGATTTTTTACTATTTACTATATATATATATTTATATTGTATTAATTGTATGAGTATATACCTGACCAATATATTTTAAAATCTGCATCATCTTCACCAAGTCTTCCAGTAGCCCCATAAACTTGTGCTTTTATTCCCATGAGGTTTGCATCCTTTTCTAGTAATTCCTGAAACACAAAAAAAACAAATTTCAGTAAGCTTTTATTTATTTATTTGATTTATTTTTTTAAATTTATTTTTATTATACCCAATCTGGAAGGAGAGAGAAGTAATATGCAGTTGTCATTATAATGTCTCCATTAAGAAATAAGTTCTCATTGTTATGTGTTTGTTGGTCTGAACAAGTCTTATCATCTGAAATGATAAAATAATAATGATAAATAATTATGTAAATTTACAAATAATATAAGAATTAAAATAATATTGACAAGAAACATTAACATTGGTAGTTTAACATTAATTGTAGCAAGATAGATAGTAGTAAATATGTTAAACATAACTTACCCTCAATAGTGAAGTAGTCAATTAAATCATCTTTTCTTCTTTTGAATGTTGTTTGATATTTTTTGTTATTGGTCCATGTAATAATTGATCCTCTCTTATTTGGTCCATCGAAATACTCTTTTGCCAATGTCGTTAAATTGTATTTAGATTCAGTTGCTTGAATACTCACAGTAAACACCTTTGGTATAGCAGATTCTGGAAATGATTCTAGAAATTCAAAAAATTAACATTGAGTTTGAAAGAAGTCAGTCCTGTATTTACCTCCAGGTTCTATGCTAAGTATTAAAGTTATTGGAAGGAAAAGCAATTGAAATATAATTAAAGGTAACATTGTTTTAGAAGAGAAAAGTTCTTAGTGTTAATACACCATCAGTTTTCCACCTCCCTTGTGATAAGGTTATAAAATCTATTCAAGTGTCAGTCAATTGATTAGATATTATCAAGAACAGTTGAAAAATAGCATTATTGGTTCTTATCACTGCATTTCTATTTCATTTGATCAAACTCTTAATCCAACTTTGTAATTTTAATTTTATCTCTGTCTCTGGGGGGTTGAAGGTAAAATGATAATTAAATTTGCTAAATAACAGGCATGTGTTAAATAATTTACTGTTTGTCTTCTGGTCAGTTAGGTTTTAGTTTTTGGAAGTCTAAAGTCAGCATTTTATCTTCTGCAAATAAATAAATGTGAGATATTTCTTTTCAGTGGTTTTGATTTGATTTTCTTCACCTGGCAATTTTAAAGCCAAGTTTTGCAATAAATTTATATTAGGGAAATCCAGTTTTTGGAGGGCAAAATTGTACTCCCGACACCTTGTATGGTTTTTCCTAATTACTTCACTATAGTTCTTCAGTAATCAGAGATATCCAGCAAGAGCTATAGTATTGCTGATTGGGTTATAAAGATCTTGGATCTTTTCTGCCATTGGCTTTCTTTTTTTACTTCTGGAAGTCTAAAGGTTGATATCTGTTTGAATTTTTTCTTTGCATTAATACTCTCTCTCATCATTAAAGGCAAGTTTGGGAAGTATGGCCACTAGCCATATTTCTTTGGAAATATAAAAAGACAATTTTGTAGCAACCTCTCTCTTTTTCAACACAAGACAAATTTCTCATTGAAATAGATGTTTTTGTGTGACTTGATATGCTGATTCACACAGAGAGAGTCATAATGGATACTTTTAATAAACATAAATGGCATGCAACTTAATTTCTTATCATAAATAGGCAGTTATAAGCAATTGAATGTTATTTGACTAATAAGTCTTTTTTGGAAACATTCACTAGCAATTTCAGTATACCTGGCTTATTTGTTGTTGGAGTGTTGATTGGAGTTGTAGGAGTTACAGTTGCTATTGAAGTTCGGATACTGTTAAGGAGATCTCTAATATCTATTGCAGTATAAGTCTTGTCCATGATCTGGAGTTGCAAGAAATACAATGAGTTGGATAAATATATTGCACCATTAGTCAATACCTTGAATTTTAACTCTGGTTTTATGGAATCTCCTAATATTTTTTCAGACAGTTCTTTGTACACTTCAGCATTATTTCTTTTACTGTTGTCATTATTACTAATATCTGAAAATGTAAGCAAAATTAAGCAAATGTTGGTAAAGAAAAGTACAAAACAATTTACCTTTATACACATTAAATGGATTTTCAACTAAAGTAGTTGTAAAGAATACTGAGTTTGTTAAATTTGCTGTTTGTAGCTGTAAAATAATTATTACAATAGTTTTTATATTGAAATATCACATCCTTACAGTTATTTCTTGAAATCTATTTGGTGTTATTTTTAGTTCTGCTGCTAATTGTTTCTGAAGTTGGAGGATGAAGTTATCCTCATTTTCATCAATATTATCAACAATACCTATGGAAGTGTAATTAGTAATAAAAAGATAAATTATGAATTTAAAAAGACAACAAACCTTTGAATTTAATTTCCAGTCTATTTTTGAATTTTTCAGAGAAACATAATGTGGTATTAAACCAATTCCAATTCTGGATTTCCAAATTATACTTGATAACACTTATTTCATAGTGAAATATTCCCTAATAAATTTTGTCATTGTTTATTAGATGCAAATGAAGGAAATTATAATTGTTGTACTTGTCCAGAAATATTTAGAAATACTGGAACTGAATATTTCACATCAACTCCATCATCATTTTTAGCAGTTTCCTATTCATAATTTTAGAGCTTTAAATTTTATGTATTATTATTTTGTTTGGATATACTCACATTTATCATATAAATTTCAATTAGTTTATTTGTTGAATTACTAATCCAAACATCACAATCCATATTTTGATATTTTCTCTAAAATTTAATGTTTTGCTCTTAATTTTGTTGATTTTGCTTATTTTTATAATATGAGATTAGCTTACCACTCCAACATACTGCAATTGAGTTGGGTCCAACTGACTTCTTAGAAGAAGGTTTAAGAATGGGTAATTTGCATTTTTAAACAGTGCTTTATCTTCATGTTCCATTTTACTCACATTGCAAAAACCACTTGTAGTATTCATTGCATATGATATCTCTAAATAGGATAGTAAGAATTAAGAGTTTGCATATTTAATCTGAAGTACTCACCATTATTTGTATCAAATATATCTGTGTTAATATTTTGCTCAGCTATTGCTTCATCGGGAAGAAAAATAATATCTGATCTGATAGCTTTCAGATCCATATTATAGTAAATCTATAATTTGATTTTGATTAAATTTTATACTATATATTTATAAAAATATGTAATGATATACTGACTTTTTGTTTTACTATGGGTTTTGATTCAGTAGTTGGAAAATAAGTGTCCACTTCTGCTTCAAAATGAATTGGTAGATTGGTGGGAAATGGATTTTCAGAGATGTCATGATCAACGTCTCGTGCAATCTATAATTGAAAAGCTAAAAACATTTGACACTTGCAAAGGTTTTAAGTTATATAATTAAGTTTTACTGAATTTTTGTGTATGGTAATTTAGAACTGTAAGTCATAGGTATTGAAATGAAGAATAAAATAGTAAGTTATGACTGTAAAACCAAAGAAAAACTACCTAACACCACACACACAAAACTCTCACACATTATCATAGAGCAATAACCATTCAATCAAGAAAATGCCCTCACTCATTAAAACATACTCATTAAAAACATTAAAAAACATCAACTCAAATATGATTAAAAACACCTCAAAGGCTAAGATATATAAAAACATTAGAAATATCAGCAATCATTTAACCAAAACACTGGCATCTAAAATGGTGATAAATGGAACACTCTAAATGCATTAAACTTTATATCACGTGAACAAATGGGAACACGAAGGAATCAAAGACAAAGAGTTTAATTTTCTTGGTGCCATCAGGGGACAACACAGGTTGATTTACACAAGAATGGGCAGATAGTAGTATATCTTTTAGTTTTATCAGTTGTACATTATTAAAAAAATTATCATAATTTGTTATCAGACACAAACAATTCAATATCCAATGATTGTGAATACTCACTCTGAACACCTTTGCATCAGCATGTGTTGTAAATGATTCTAGAATTACAAAAAGCATTAATACAAAGAATGAAAAATTAGTTTTTCTTTGAGCTACCTTCAACTTCAACTGTAGATACAAAAGTAATTGATAAAAAGGCCAATTGGAGTAAATCTATAAGCAACATGTTTCTTTGAAATGACATTTCTAGCTAAAACACCATCAACCTTCACTTTCCTTCTGATCAAATTGTATCAAATTGTATTTTGATTGATATCACTGCACTTTTAGTTTATTTGCTCAAACTATTAATCCTGAGATTTTATCACAAAGAATTAAAGTACACTGATAAACATTTTTATTTACTTGAAATAAACCACAATTTAACCATTTCTAAAATTATTTTCACATTTTATTCCATTTGTTTTTTATCTTCAACTTGTAAACAGGAAATTAACAATTTGCCTAAGATTCTTTTGTAATAGACTAAGTAAAATGTCAACAAGAACCTTCTTCCTTCATTCCAAGAACTTGTTTTTACTTGACACACAAATAAACATCTTTTTTCATTTCAACATGAAGATTCCCTTGCTACAACACATAATATTCATTATCATTTTTATAGATTATATTCAGGCTTACTGGCATGTTAGTCGATTTATTTCTTTACGATATTTTGGCATTCAGATGCTTAATTGTTTTCATTTCTTTCAGGTGTCAAGTAAAATAGAAGATGAAAGTAAGGGTTTGAATTAGTTTTAATTCATTTTACATTTAGTTGTTATATTTTTTAGATTATGTTACTGATTTGAAGGTTGAAATCAAAACAGGAAGTGACACTTTACTACAATTTAATGCTTTTGGCAAACAATTTAACTTGTCCTTGCTTCCTTTAAGAGATATATTTTCACCTGGTTTTCAAATTTTGACTGCTAATATATTGCCAAATGGTGAAACTGAATTTAAAAGAATGGAAAACACATCTGAGCCTTTGACTGGTTCCTTTTTCCAAGTTGCACCCACTCAAGGAGCTGTGTATTTTGATAATACTGAAGATAGCTATCAATTAGTATGATGTGAAGCCTTTTTTGTTATTGTTCTATTAATTTTGGTTCTGTTCTTCCAGGATGGGATAATAGATGATGATAAAAGACTGATACAAGTGAATGATAAACCTCATTCTTATAAAGTGGTCAAATTAAGCTGGAAAAATAGTCCAGATCCTGATACAGATGAGGCAAATGGTAATAAAATAAAGTAGATTATTCTGTTGTTAACATAATTTATGTTGTAATGTAATGTTAATTAAGATATAGGAAATGCTACCAGCCATAACATTTTGAAGCGCTCAACGAAGTACGGAATCAAATTGATGAAAAACAAAGCAGTAATAGAAACTCTTGTAATCCTTGATGATTCCAACTTGAAAAGACTTGAAGCTGCAAAATTTAACATCAAGAAATACTTGGGAATCTACTGGAACTCTGTAAGTATGATTGTGGTCTTGAAAAACTTCCATTTTCAAATTGACTGATGTCATCACATGAGTTGTTACAAAACTGGAACATCTCTCATCAACAATTTCTGTTGTTATCCTAAACATGTAATATTCAACAAGGGAGGTTTATGGATGTTCAATAATGATGCTTTGTGGAGATTTATAAATGGGATCTTTTAATGAGACTTTGATATTTTCTGGACAATAACAAATTCATCAATTATTCCTCATCATTTCATTTCCAGCATCTTTTTAAATCTGCAGGTACAAAGACGCTTTGCTGACCTGAAGGATCCAAAAATAGATTTTGTTCTTGTTGGAGCCATTAGGGCTGATGTAAGTACTTAGTACAGTCACAGTAAAAATAATTGTCAAATAGTTAGTACTGCTGTTTATAAATGAGTAATTCCAATTTTTACCACTAGAGTATGTGGACAAGGCCAGTAACATTAATGACGTTGCAACCAAATGCAATGGATTTATCTGCATGCTCTGGTTGTAAAAATTGAAAATATTCATTTCTAGAAACAGAATTACATAAATTATATTACTTCAAATGAAATCCTCTTATTATAGCCAAAGTTAATGCATGCCTCAACATTCAAACGCGAGCATCTGAATGGGAATAAATTACTAGATGATTTAAGCTATTGGCTTTATAACAACAAAAAGAAACTACCAAAGTTTGATGTCGTTATGTTGGAAACTGCATTTGATCTCGCTTCTTACAAAGATGGAAAATTCAATAGTGGTTTACTGGGTAGGAGATTATCGCCACTGCTTTCTTTAAATCATTGACTGTCATTTTTATTCAGGACGAGCTTACGTTGGCACAGTTTGCCACTCCGATGACAAGAAACGTCGCACGTATAACTGTGGTATAGGCGAAGACATTGCGCCTGTATTCTCAGGAGTACTTACATCTGCTCATGAAGTTGGCCATATGTAAGAAAACTTAATGAACTTTTGGGATTCTAGAGGCAAGAGTGAGAGAATATCCAACCACAGCATTGGCTATGTTGACATGTTGATAAACAAAGCGAATAACCGCTTTCAAATTCACATTAAACTTATCGCTATTGATGAACACTACTAAACTATCATTTCTTTCAATAGTTTAGGTGTTCCTCACGACGGTTCTGGAAAAGCCGTCCGATGTCCATCATCTGAGGGATATCTTATGGGCCATGATAACCACAACGGTCGGTTTTGGCATTTTTCACACTGTTCTAGGCAACTCATGAGCCAACACCTGAAAGCACCCAGAGCTGTTTGTATTTATGATTCACCTAAATCAATAATCCCAATTGTACAATCATTGCCTGGTGAATTTACAACCCTTTCAGCAGTTTGTAAGGCTTGGTATGGAACGTCGTACAAACCATATAAAGGGGTATGGTAAATTAAAAATAATTTGGGATTTGTTTTTAATGAGATTTTAAAATGTTCAGACATGCAAAAGACTGTGGTGCTACAGTCCTAACTCTACTCATAATAAATTATTTACTTACGGCGCACCACCAGAAGGAACTATATGTGGCAACAATAAGGTATGTGTTCTTGGATTAATTTTTTTTCTGTGTTTTGATCAACAAAACAAATCGGTATTCAAAATAAAATCACATCTGAACTTATAAAAAATATTTTTATGACATTGAAATGTCAATTTTCAAATGGTAAAATACTGTTCGAAGATTATTGCAGCAGTATTGGTTGATGCATTGTTTTATGAAATTCATTATTGAAATAAATTGCAAATATTTGATTGGATTTAACACTTACAGAATTGTAACATTATTTTATGCATTGTTTTTGCAGCTTTTCACCCATCACAGCATTCACATATTTCTTATTTTATTGATTAATTATTTCTGTTATTATTTCAGATCTGCCTAAATGGAAAATGTACTCCTAAACCTTATTAAAATTATTAATTAGATATATGGACTTAAATATTACTATTATAACCAAATTTATCACAATAAACCAGACAATTATGTAAAACACAAGTCATATCTTTTATTTACACAATTCACATCATTATGAACTTATACAGTGAAAAAAATAAGAAACATAATATTAATATAAACATATGGTTTGAATTCTTTTGAAATGTTGCAGCCATCATGTGTACAGAAGAATTTACAATACATCTTATTTTACAACAGTATTTTAGTTATCTAAGCTATTCCTTCAATAAAAAATCTTAATATTATAAAATCTTCAAGGTCAATATCAAAATGATTGCATTACTCTGAGACTTTAGCCCCAAAAATTAAAGTATACACTGATAAAATAATATTTTTATTTACTTAAATATACTGTAGACCACAACAATTTAACCTCATGACTGAAATTATTTTCACATTTTATTTCATTTTTTAATCTTATCTTCAAAATGCAAACATGAAATTAATAACTTGCTTAAGATTCTTTTGAAATAAACTAACTAGAGTTTCAACAAGGATCTTCTTTCTTCATACCAAGAACTTGTTCTTGATTTGACACACCAATGAACAAACATCACTTCAACATGAAACTCCTCTTATTAACTCACATAATATTCGCCATCTTTGTTTCTGTAGATTATTCTCAGGCTAATTGGCATGTAAGTCTAATAATTTACTTCTTGTGATCTTTAAGACATTTAAATGATTAATCTTTCTAATTTGTTTCAGGTGTCAAGCAAAGTAGAAGATGAAGGTGAGTTTAAATTTAATTTTGACTCATTTTTTTATTAAAGAGCTTATATATTTTAGATAATGTTACTGATTTGAAGGTGGAAATCAGAACAGGAAGTGGTCCTTTGGTACAATTTAATGCTTTTGGCAAACAGTTTAACTTGTCTTTGCTTCCCACAAGAGATATATTTTCACCTGATTTTCAAGTTCTGAGTGCTAAGACATTGCCAAATGGTGTAACTCAGTTCAAAGTAATGGAAAACACTTCTGAGCCTTTGACTGGTTCTTTTTTCCAAGTTTCACCCACTAATGGAACTGTATATTTTGATAATACTCAAGATGGATATCAATTAGTAAGCTGTAAGGCCTCTTTTGTTATTGTTTTATTGGTTTTGGGTGTATTTTTAGTGTGGGATGATAGATGATGATAAGAGGCTGCTTCAAGTAAATGATAAACATAATTCTTATAAATTGGTCAAATTAAAGTGGAAAAAGAGGCCACACAATGATCCAGATGATGAAAATGGTAGTAAAATATAATTTAAAATTAATTCATTCAGTATTATTAAGTATATTAACTTAAAACTATATTGATAGATATGGAGGATGACTCCAGCAATCACATGTTGAACCACTCACTGAAAAACAGACTCAATATGAATAAAGACAAAGCAATCATTGAAACACTTGTAATTCTTGATGATTCCAACTTTAAAAGACTCCAAGATGCAAATTTCAGTGTCAAAAAATACCTGGGAATTTATTGGAACTCTGTAAGTAGAGAAAAACTCAAAACTTAAATTGTCAGCTGTCCTGTTATGGCATCCTGTATACAGGGTGAGTATAAAGTCTCGGGTCTAGGGCCAATGTTAAGTCAATGGGTGGCCAGGACCAGACTTTATACTCACCCTGTGTATAAATTGCATCACATACGTGTCTGGTCATACATGCATTACAACTACATTGGTACATTTTTCAATGTTAATTCAACGTTGATTTTCAACTTCATTTTGCTTCTCACCCGATCATACCGTTCGGAGCCCGCTGGAAAGTTTTTGAGAAGTAAAGTTGAGGTCGACAGTTGACTTTAGTAGGGCGGAGAAGTAGGTTCTGTTGATCGCGGCTATCCACACGTGTTGTAATTGCGTATTAATTGAAAGATAGTGAAGAGGTGGAAAGTGCATGCTGGGGTCCATCTCTTTCTTTTCGATCAATGTTTGGCTCACAATTACCATTGGTGTCAACTGCAGCTGGATAATTGATGGAGGAGGCTGGAGGAGAGGTCGCCAGCAGTGGACGTCTTTATTAAAGGAGCAAAAGACTAGGTGACGATGTATTGGGTAGGGGTGATAATAAATCTTTATCCTACTTTTATCGTCTTGGGAGATTTACAAGTTTCTGAAATTGAATTGAAAATGCGAATTGATATTTTTTCTTGGGTTCTTGAGGCTGTTGACAAGAGATATTTTGGGTAACAGCAGAATGGTTCATAGTAGAGTTAATATAGCTGTGGTTTAGTGAGGAGTCAGTGGGAAAAGTTTCAACTTTGACCTTTGGAGGTATAAAGAGAATGGCAACTTCAAAGAACAATATCTCTCTTCCTATTTGCCGTTGAAAATTTCTACTTTAGCAATGCAATACAATGATAATTCTCTGTTTATAACAATTTTAAGAAATCTGTGCGTAGTATTCATGTGGTGCTCTTAGAAGAATTTATGATCTAAGTGGTCTATATATTGGAAGGATTTCTATGTGATGCAAGGTGAAGATGGCAAGATCCGGTCATGTCTTCCGAGGACGATGTCAGGTCAAGTAGAGCACAAGACAACTAGTTTTTTGTCCTCAGAGACAAGGACGGGATGCGAAGGATGTGATTGTCCTTCAGTACATCCAAACAGTCTTGGCAATTAATGGAAACTTAAAACATTATCTTAATATATATATTTACTTAAATATAAGGTGCTCTCATATTAAAAATTAAATTTCATTATTAGTGGAGTATCAAAGTTAAGGAATTTGTTACTTATTTCAAGTGATAATAATAGAAGCATAGTTAGGAATTTTGTAAGTGGTTCGCATGAAGCGGTCATACGCTATGTCGTAAAACAAGTTGTTTAACAATCATTGTAAATCATAAAAACAAGTTGTAAATCAATCGTTTACAATCTTTTCACTTTTTAAAATTTGACTGTTTATACAGTAATAATTATATATGTTTTATGTATGACAACGTACTCGTATGCTGAAATTCGAACTTTCCATACACGATCATACGATCAACATGTACGTGCCATGTATAATTAGGAAAATCAAGTGGCGTTCCTTCGGAGGGGAATTTAAGCAGTCGGTCCTGTGTTCGGAAGATTTTCCCGCACAAAAAGATCCCCACAGTGGCAAAATTTCCAGGAGGAGTACTCGGCCCCTGGCATCGGTGTTTAGCCTTTGTAGCAGAAATTAGGCCGACGTTAAATAAGATACCTACCTACCATGTATAATTTTCATGTGGACAGAGTAACAAGTGATACAGCAAGTACAAGACATAACTCAATTTCTCAACTGCATTTTTGGTGACAAACTGCGTCTTCTACGCGGATAAATACAGCAATATAAACCAAAAGCCAGTTAGTGCAGTTTGTGCAGATGGAAAAGCGGGAATTGAAATAAAAAGTTTAGAGCTGCGAGTTTTCTTTATTATTTTTCATTTTGTAGAAATGAATAGTTTTGCGGAAATAATGTTTTTCTTTGCATGGAGCAGAGGAGAAATTGCGAGTTTGGGTATTATTATTCATTTATGTTTTGACTGGTTGAGCGACCAAGGCTCATTTGCAAATTGAAAGCTTTTCCCCATCGCGTCGTAATATGGCAAAAGGACTTTAACCGGCAAAGAGAGAGACATGCGTTGTGTATACACTTTTACGTCCATATATCGTCATTAGATGTGAAATCTGTTGCCGAGGCGATATGGAGCATAAACAGGAGTTAACGCAATTTGGGGCAATGTGACGTTTTAGCACTCTATAGGCTACTTGCTCACTCACCATGAGTGGAAGGTGGCGCTAATGATCATGCCTGCTGTGGTTAAAGCTGTCATAGAGCAACAAATAATATGCCTGATGTGAACTGATAATCGAAGTCGCACTGTAGTCAGTCTTCGTAAAAAATCGTTTTCCAGTTTTATATTTCAGATTTTCTGTTTCTTTTTTCCCATCTTTCTTTGCATTTAATTTGTATTTATTTCCTTTCCATAATTTGTTATTTCTTTGTTATTTTACCCATTTCTGGCAGTGAAAACTTTGAGTCTTGAAAAAGTGAAATGGGATCTTAAGATGTGTCTTGTGGTTGGTTTGTCTTAATGGGTGGGGGGTTTTGAATGGGATGACAAATCTGAGTTTTGAGTGGATAATTGAGCGTTTAATATACTTCTCAATCATAATTTGGGGAGTTAGGAGTTGGATTGGAGTGAGTTGTGAGTTGAGTGAAATTTCTTGCTCGCTGTCTGTGTTTGGCATTGTGAGGAAGTCATTTAGGAAGTCTGTTTTGAAGGGATTTTGAGGGGTTTAAGTAATTATTTGGATAATGGGGGTTTTAAGGGAATTTATTGAGATTATGTGAGTGGTGGAAAAATTTAAAATAATTTGATGAAAATTACTTAAAAGTGAAAAGTGGCTTAAAAGTTTCTTAAATCTGTCCAAAACTGTAAATTTCTCTAAATCTGAAAAATTTTTGGGAATCTGAAAATCTTTGAAAACTTCAAAATTCCTGCTATTAATTTCAAAATCTGTATAAATCAGTAAATCTTTAAAATCTCTAGAAGTCTAAAATCTCTAAAAATTCATTCTAAAATCTGCAAATCCTAAAAATCTCTGCAAAATCTCTGCAAATCTAAATAAATGTAAAAATTTCTATAAATCTTCAAACCTTAATGAATTTTAAAAATGCATACAAATAATAATAAACTATAAAAAAAAATCTATACAAATCATTTGTAAATCTCAAATCTCATGATGAATCACACCAAATCCAAAATCTGTAAATCTCATCATTTCTCTCTCAACCCAACACTGAAAAAATGAAATTTATTGATTGTTAAACTTAAATAAATCTATTACAAATCCATATATTTTTGATAAAAACAATATTATTCCTCTATTTCATATTTATCAATTCCTTTAACTTCCCAAAATTGACTTTGCGCAGCGATAACACACTCAACCCCACTTTAAAATGCGAAATGCACATTGTTTATACTACTTTCACCTAAAAGGTGATAGAGAAAACAATTGGATCGCTGAGTGAATTGTGTTTTCAACACAATGCTGTTCTAGTAATGAGGAAGATGACTTGTCAAAGCGAAATCGAAAAAAGGCTACAAGAGGCACAGGAGGTTGTGGGGGTTTAGTATTGATTGGCTTGTTGGCGAGTGTATGCGGATGACAGGCGAGTGTATGTTCAATCTGAAGAAAGAAGAAGTGCTTGTTGAGACTGTAATTAGTTGTAAATAGGGGCTGTTTTAAAATATGGATTCATAAATATGATAAATTGTCCGGGGAATAAAAGTAAATAAAAAAATCACATAAAAAATCATAAAAATAGAGGTAAACGATTGATGTGCTTGGGTTTATCATCGATCAATTGAATAGAGATATGTAATCTATGTTTTTGACATGGTTTTCCAGTTCCAGAGGTTCACGTGATTGTTTTCTATTGAGTTCATCCAAACAAATCCCTTTTTTCTTTTTCTTTTTTGTGGTTTTTAATAAAAGGAGATTTTTAATCAGAAATTGATCATTTTTTTCATCAATTTTGATGAATTTGTTAATGTTTTCACATTGAGAAGTCATTAGACAATGTGTGGTAATGCTTTAACATAAAAACATTGCAATTTGATACAAAATAATAACTTTCTCTTTTAAAAAAAAATTTAAAAATAAATCTCAACAGGAAAAATAAATAAATAAAAAAAATTTATTGCAATAACAACTGACCACTCATCGAGGTCAACGCCCCCTCAACCCAAACTGCATAAAAACAAATATTTACATTTGTATAAGATAATCGTGGAATAAAAGACAATATTTAACAATAGAAGTAAAAAAATCGATGAATAATGTAAATACAATCACAAACATGAGTTCCAAATATTTTGAGAAAAAAAACTTAAATTTATTGATTGTAAAACTTTAATAAATCCATTGTAAGTGCCAATTTAATTCATATTTATAATTACATAAATCAGTTTAATAATATCATTTTACAATTTTGATAAATATTGCTTTTATTATATGTTTATAATATATTATTTTATATTAATAGATTTACTCAATATTTACGATCAATTGTATATATAAATTTAATCCGGTTTTTGTAAATCTCTCGAATCTGTGCCACTTTTAATTGTTTCTGTGATAAACTTGATTAATTCGGTGGAACTAGACTTGGATTTCAAAGATCGCTTACCGTACAGCTTCTAATTACGGCCCGGGCGGTTAACTAAATTCCGCTTCACTGGACGAGGCGGAAATTGGAGATCAGGCGGGAATTGAGGACAGGCTATTACAATAAAAAAAAA
>JAQIXT010000797.1:0-24089 GCA_034700445.1 Stenotaenia linearis | reverse complement strand
ATTTTATATTTCATTATATTTTTTGTGTGTAAGAATTCAATCAAATTCAACCACCAGAGAAAAATCCAACTCGCTTTTGGTCACCCCTTGGGAAGTTGATGGTTTATGCCTCGATGGAGTTGGAAAGACAGAACTGGTAATTGCAATTTGGACTTGGTGTCCGTGTACTGCTTTTTCTCGTTATTTTTTCTTTTTTTTTCTCTACACTCGTTCTGTTGTTTTCTTTAGGTTTTTTCAGTTTCTTTTGTCTCGTAACTTCAACTTAACAAAATACAGTTCACTCAAGTTCAATATCTTCTATTTTTTCCATCAAAGCCCTGTAAGTTGTAACATCACCCAATAATGTTGATGACCTACATCACCATTTGGCTTCGAAAGCCAAATAAATGCATCTTACAAAGAAAGAGCAAATCTTAAACTTTCGTTCCTTACACAACAGAAAAGTGCTGGATTATTCACAGACACAATCCGATTTTTTATCACAACCCAAAATCTGATGAATAACTGCAACCACATCTCCTTACTGGTACGGACGGTGAGATTACATCAATTTTCAATCAGTTTAATATCATTTTCCTCCTTTTCATCTTCGGAAATAAAATAACCTCAAAAGCCCAGGCAAAACCCATAATCGAAATGGAATCATCTTGCACAGTATAAATCTTTAACTCCCCATTTAATCCTTATTGACCAAACCTAAACTCTCTTCCAACATCTTAAAATCTCTGCTCTTTAAGCCTCGTTTCAAACCCATACAGACATAACCCCAATTTTAAATCTTTTCCACACAAACTTTACATATCTACAAAAACACACAATAAAAATCCTCTTTTCACCTTCCTTCACACAACCCTTACAAAGACAAAGAATATGTGGCCTACCATTTAATTTTTAATCAGAGAAAATCCCTATTCCTCACTAAAGCTTTAAGTAGCATTGATCTCTGTATCTAGCCCAAAAAAAAGAAAGAAAAACCCCTCGAAGAAAAACGTGTACTGAAATATTAATCGTACTCTCTTCCAAACACTATTATCTTTAACATTAATTACACTTCGAATCAGTTTAGTCGCCCTCATTAAAACCTTTTGTTCCTAAATAAAAATATGTTTGCCACTCACCTCCCAAACGCAGTTCAGCAGCAGCTTGAACGGAATCAACGTCGTTGCTGACTAAACACTGGTACATTCCTCGATGCTTTTTCGTCACTGAATTTATGTGAAGAACGTCGTTGGATGTGGAAGTTGCCAAGTGACCATCCGTTAATGATTTTCCATCTTTAAGCCACGTGATTGATAGTTTCGGATGGCCACTAATGATGCAACGAAATGTCGCAGCTTGGTTGATATCTACTTGAATTTTCGGAGAATCCATGTACGCTGTCAGCGGTGCTGAAAAGATCAAAATATATATTTTTCAAAACTCTTTTATAACGAAGGAATTCAAGATTAGTTGTTCGCTGAACCTTCATTTCACTTTATATCTTCCACATCCACCTTGACATAGAGTGTTAAACCTCATTATAATAAACTAATTAAAAGCAAAAACTTCAAAATTCTAATTTATTGTCCATAAACACCCACGTTAAAAATTTCGTTATAACCAAATTATTTTTTTCAAACAATTCATTATAATAAGGTTCGATTGTATTTCAACATCAACTCTTTCAATTTAGCAAATTCCATAAAAGCGTATGGTTTATGTATTAAATTAATGCAAATCGCATTCAACATCAAAGTAAATTTCCATTAAAAAATACAAAGAAATTCATAATTGATATTAATTCGAATCGAAATTGAATTCCCCAATAAAATCGCATTAAAACACCCTTTTTTCTCGTCAAACACGTTAATGAATAATAAAAGCACGTTTTTTTTTTTTTAAAGTGCGAGTCAAACTCATAGAAAATGACATGGTTGAAAGACGAAAAGCTTTTCTTTATCCCGATAAAAGATTCCCCAAATGGGTTGCAAGCAATGTAATGTCTCGGAATGGAATTACCATAAACCCGAAATACTTTGCCCAATCGCGCATGTGTACGTAAGCAAGAAAAAGCCATCACTGAACGTTGATCGTTGATTAAAGGACGCACAGGAGAGAGATATAAGAATGTGAGTGGCAGCCCGTAAAACACTCGTGTCCGACCGGGAAGCCAACATAATTCGAGATTTGCGTTACGTGCGCTCTTTTTGCGCTCTTTTTTTAAGTGCCGCATAAACTTTGCTGCGTTCGAAGCCAAATATTAGTCGTGGGAATTTCTAATTTTACGTCCATGTTTAATGGACTCGCTTTTATTTCTTTCTTCTTGCTCGCACTACTTTCTTCTAAACAGGTTCATAAAAATAAGTATTTAAATGGCACATTTTCGGCTCGGAAATTTGCATTGTTTAAAAATTAAACTCGAATATCTATCGGGTTGGAATTAAAATTTTAAATTTTTAGAATTATTTATGGCATTCATTTTTTAACGGGAGTTTAAGATGAATTTCATCAGGTAAAAGAAAAATGATAAAGCAGATTTTAATAAATTGTCGGTAGGTACTGTTTTTTCTCAGAATTAATGCACTTCCGGTTTAAGGTGCATGAAAATTTTATTAATTAACCGGAAATGGTGTTTAAAATTCCTTTTATAATGCAGAGATCTTATAATATATTACAATGTTCAAAGTTTCTAACAAGTTTTGGAATAATTTCTTGAAAATTAACTTTATATTTCAACCGAAAGTAGCTACTGAAATCGCAAAAAACTGCTATTGTATGCTTCTCTGCAATGCATTGCCAACAGGAAGTTCATTTTAACACTAAAATCTTTTTCAAAGTGTAATTACTGAAATCGGAGAGATTTAAAAGCACCTCCGGTTTAAGCTAGAAACTTGTACTATTAAAGTTTCAAACTCAACGGGAAGTGCACTTTTAACTCGCAACAAACACATTCTTAGGAATTCAATTCGACTAAAAAGCAACAAAAATTTTGAGAAATTCTTATGAATTCTTCCGGTTTGTTGTACCGTGAAAAGCTCTTCGAATCATCAGTTTTAAAATTTAATTTAAAAAAAAATTAGACGAACCAGAAACGCGTCGAGGGGGAAAAAAATCGAACAAAAGTGTTTCTCATTAATTGGTAGACAATAAAAGGAGCTAGAAAAGAAAGGTCTCGTTGGTTATGAGCAACTCAATGTTATTTCCCCTCTCTTTTCTTTAATTGTCCATTTCAAGAATAGATAAGAAGAATAAACGGATGGTAAGAAGCAATCACGACACAAAACAAGTCAAAATGCGAACAAAAGACGACTAAATTCAATAGGGAAAACGTATTGTAGCAAAATTGAAAGGAAAAAATTTAAAAAAAATCAAAACTGATAACGGTACATCTTTTTAAATGTTGATAGTTTCCTGTCATTGGTTACATTTAGGTATTTAGGTTTATCGGACTCGGGAAGACAAACATTTAACGTTTTACAAGCAATAGTTTGCAAGATTACGTGTCAACGCAATGTGTGGTCGAAAAGTTTGCGATAAACAACCACAGGTTGCAGTAACTTACTTTATTTAACGGCTTGTGTAAATAGATTACACGTACATTAACGGTGAATTAAAGAAATCCGAGTTTGCGAATTCGAAAAATTTAAACATTCATTTATCATGCTTTGAAATCAAATTGTGGAATGGCTTTAGCTGTAGATTTATAACTGATGTGATATACGAGATTTAATTGCAGCGCACGTGTCGAGATTAACCTCTATCGACCGAGTGGATGAGATGAGGGTAAAGTGTGGCAAGTTGGAGAAATTTTGTTTGTTTTCCGAAACATAGCAACGATACATTCAAACGACTGAGATCCAATTTAAAAGTTGCAGAGCGAGAACTATGTTTTAAATCATCAAAAAGAGTATTCATGGCTTTGTGTTTGCAACTGCACCTGATAGTGCACTCGAATCTCGTTATAACGAAGGAATTCAAATTTATATAAAATTTCGTTACAACGAGGTTTTCATTATAACCAACAAATTTAAGTTATAACGAGGTTCCATTTTAAGTTTTATGAGCTCTGCAAAATGTCAAAAAATAATTAAAACCTTAAAATTAAAATCCAAAATCACCAAAATCATTCATAACAATTCGCCATCGATGACACGTTGCAATGACAGCAACATTGAATTTCACAATGATATATTCAGATTTATATTAAAGCTATTGTACCAACCTTTTAACATATTTAAAAAATCGCAAATATTTTTCTTCATTTTTTTATACCCATCAATCACTTTTTTTTAAAAAATTATCAAGACCGAATATTTTTCAAACCAATTTCTAAAGATATATTTACTTTTCATAGCAAATCTAGATTTACATTAATTCCACTTGACAGTTTTGTAACTCGCACTTTTTCTTCACTTTCCCCGCTGTTTACAAATCAGAAATTTGATAAAAAAACAAAAATCCCACTTAAACCTATCGCTACACGAGCTTTAATGATTCAATTCGGTTGCAGAAAGTTATTTCGCGAAATAGGAACAGAAAATATCATCAAGAAAACTCAAACCGAAACGAATTCGCATCGATTTCTCACGATCAAACGCCGATAGTGAGTTGACATGATTGAAAAACCACGAAAAAGCGAATAGAATAAAAATATGTTCATTTCATGTAAAATAAAAGAAAAAAAAATTGCAAACATACTCGAAAAAATGTATTTTTTTGCTTTTACATCTCTTCTCGCATTGCAATGCAAATTCGGTGCGTTTTGTATAACAAAAACAACACATATCATCTTACCTGTGACTCCCAGAAGCACCTCGACTCTCTCGGTACCGACGGGATTCTGCACGAGGCAAATGTAAACTCCTGCATCTTTCAACTGCACGCTTCTGATGAGTAAATTCCCTCCAGCTCTAACCATTCGTCCACCTTTCTCAGCCACCGAAATCGTTCTGCCGTCGTCTGTCTTCACCAGCCAACTGTTGGAACAAATTTAACATATCGTTAAAGTTTCTTTTTAAAAATTACTGTATTAAGGTTTGCATCAAAACTTGTCCCATAACTTATGTTAATTATAAATCTGACTCGTAATTAATACGAAATTTAGAATTTATAAGACATAAAATTCGTTACTATCATTCGATGGAATTATCATCAAACTTCGCTTCGGCAAGTTCGTTTAATTTTTAATTTTACTAGCCTTTTTATCACTATCAAATTTTCTTAATTTGTTTAACATAAAAATAAGCCCCATCTTTATAATTTATCCTCTTCAACTAGAATTGAGCTCGAAAAATTAGAAAAAAAGATTGACAGAGATGTAAATACGAAATTGAAACAGTGGTTTCTCATGTGGAAAAGAAATCAAAGGCTGATTTGACAAGAAAATTGGAGACGCAGGTCCCCCGGATTGTATAAGAGAGCAAAAACTAGTGGGGTGGGGACTACTGACTTCCATAAGAAAGGCAATAATAATTCTTGCAACTCGTAGTAATAACATTTTTGAAATTCAAACATACATTTCCCTTTTTTTTTCTTTTTTTCTTTTACTATTTTTATACGACACACTCATTCTCCACGATATTCGCGACTCGGAGAGCCTAAATCTGATAAAAGGATGGTGCACTTAATGCAAGATTGACTCCAAACATGTCGGCTAAGACGTTTCCACCAACTATCAACGCAATCACGTGATGCAATGAACACCACGTCCGACATTTTCCAATTTGCAACGGAATGAAAAGGCGTGCGCATTCCATTCGTGCTCGCGCGCTCTTCCGTTTTCTCTTTCTCTCAGCCTGCATCCTCCTACAGCTACTTTTTGCACTGCCATTGGCTTCATTAATGTATCGTAAAAGCGGCACGAAACTTGCTCGGCTCAAAATAAACATGTGCTCGCTTCGTGTTACGAAAAAGACTTGTTCGGTGGCAGTTGAGCGCAGCGTGCGCTTTCTCTCTTATGGAACTCAGGGGCTACTGAAACAAGTCTCGGTGGGATGCTGGGTGAATGTGTTTTCTATTTAAGTGTAAGTAACAATCTGAGGTTTTGAAATGTCGGGGTTACGTGATTTATTTAGAATTTTTTCAAGAATTTTTTGGTTTTGAAATTTTAAATAAGAACGAAATGGAGGAAGGTTGATGTATAAAGAATAAGAAAAGGATTTTATTTGTGATTAAAGATGTGAAGATAAGAAATTTTGAATTAATGTGTAAAAAAATTATAAGACTTTCATTTTGTTTTTAGAAAAAGAAACCTGAACCTCAAAAAAATTGTTAAATCTTAAACTTAAATATAAAAACGGTTTCATCTTCAAAAATTTAATACATCCAAAATGGTTTAGAAACATCAAAAGCTGTTTGAAACCTCAAGAAAATCCTTTTAAACCTCAGAAATAAAAGATTACAAAGCTCTAAAAAGCGTCTCAGACCTCAAAAAGTGACTTAAAACTAAGAAAATGTTAAATTTTATCAAATAAAGAATGTAAAATCCTGAAAAATAAAAAATCTCAAACATCAAAAAGTGACGCATACTTCATAAATCCTTTATAACATATATTTAAAAAAGTTTAAAATCTCAAAAAACGAGATTAACCTCTTAATTTTGAAAATAAAATGTCTTAAAACCCGAAAACAGGTTGTAGACCTAATAAAACCCTCTAAAACTGTAAAAACCATTTTCTTGCAGGAAAATTAAAACTCTATTAACTTTAAAGACGCAAAACTAATTAAATTGATTAAAGCAGAAAATATGCAAAACAGTTTCTCCTTTAAAATCATTGCATTATATGACGTTTTAATTGACTTTATGACGGACATGTTGCGAGGCGGGGCTCAGGTGCGAGTTGCAACATCCCAATATTAGCTATAGAACATCCAACACAAGTTAGCGAGCTTTTATTTTTTTTTATAACTGATTCCAATCTCTAGAAATACGGCAGCCTCTACTCGGCTCTACAATTTTATCTCCTCGAGCAATTCCCAAACTCAATTTATTCGTGCGATGCACCTCAGATAAGACATAAAAATCACATTTAATAAATCTTTTAAGTAAAAGTAATTCGATTACAGTTTCATGCATCAGCATTGGCCTTCTGTTTTAATTTTAAATTGCTTCAACACTCGTATTTAATACATCAACCGACTTGTAATAAATCATTAACCCACCTGTACGTTGGCACCGGATACGCTTGTGCTGTGCAAGGCAGCACCGCCATGCTGCCCTCTTTGACCATTAAAGTAACTTTGCTGTCAGTAATGCGGGGAGGAACCGTCCCTCGAGGTTCTATGGAGAAATAAGTAAATTTGTTACAATCAAATTATAATGAATTAATGTAAATTATTAAAAAGTTTGTAATAAAACAAGTAGATATAACCTTCTGATGCATTGCGGGCTTTTACGAGGTGTATTGCAGGGCATTAATGCTACAAGGAGCAGCTAACATATGTTAATTAAGAGATGTATTGCAGGGCATTCATGCTACAAGAAGCAGCTTACATTGATGTTTTCTAAGACATTCAGGACATTCATGCTACGAGGGGCAGCTAACTTGATGTTCACTAATAAGTGTGTTGCAGAATTCATGTTATAAGGGGTAGCTTCGTGTTACAATTGCTATACAAGTATTTACGTTTTTAGAAAAACAAGAAGAAAAAAAACTGATTCAGAATGTCCAATGTGTATGGAAACTTTTCTATTTTACAACAAAGTTCATAAAAACAATCAAACTAAAAAAATCTTTTTCGAAATCAAATCTAAATATGACTTATTTTAAAGATAATCCACACATTTTCCACATTACCTCAATAACCATAAATTTTATAACTTAATTCTTTCTAACATTTCCCTCACTCCAGACACCTTCATCAAATTATCGCATAAACCAAAATTCCTTTCTCCTCCTGAAAAATAACATTAAAACTTTTACTTACTTATTTGCCGCAATTCTAATTAAAAGGATATCGCCTCTCTTAAATTTTATTTTCACCTAATTAAACGCCAGTAATGAATATAATTCAAGCTAGTCGAGTTCGCAGTTGCCAAATAACCCTGTCAGCCATTTTTATAGAGGCAAATTGGAAAAATTAATAACCTTAATACCATTTTTACAAGCAGCTCATGACGCAGATTACAACACTGACTCGATTCAATGTCAGCCGCCCCAAAAGGATTTTAATTCCTAACACACGGGCTTCAAATTTATTAGGCAAATTACAACAAGTAGGAGCTCGGCACTGGTAATGAGCCCATTTTGCCTTTTCGATATATCACGACAACATCAGGACGACAAAATGCACTCCACTAATCCAGCCTCTAATTGAAAAATAATCAGACAAGATTTACACAACTCAATTCATTATTTTTTCCAATCTCCAATTTTCCTTATCTTCATAAAACAAAGTTAAGGAAAGTTCATTTTTATTTTTATCATATTAAGTTTCTTGTTACGTTGGAGGTGGTAGAGGTGAGGTGAATGGACTGATTTTGGTCAGAAAGAATGGGTTTGAAAAGACCATGCTCTGGTATTTGTTGTTTGTTTTAAAAGAAATTAATTAAAGAAAATACAAATTTCCATTTATTATTTTTTAATAAGAACATTTTTTTCTCTCCTTTTAGAGACAGATAAAAATGTTCATTAAAAAATGAAATTTTTTTTTTACCTAAACCAAATTTTCAATCATTAAATGAATAAAACTTTCACTTAAAATTTATCCCCTCATTTAATTTTGTTAAACAAAAAAAAACAAAAAAAATTTAAGTCTCTTTAAACTCAAAATAAATCTCAACATTTTTTTTACCTCCAGCCTCGCAAAAATTGCATTTGCATCTGTTAATGAAAGACTGACATATAAGTCACACTTGTCACTAATGGCCGCAACACATGCCATCACAGGCGCACACATTTTCACGTGACCTCGTTACATTTTTCCGAATTGCCAAATTTTGAATTTAAAATTATAAAATCTCAAAATCGGTAGTAGTACTCGTATAGTGTACAGAGTAAGTGAATTGTTTTACATGTTAATTAAACCATTCGATTCAATCAATGTGCAAACTACTTTAGATGCAGCATTCGTAAATGTTAGCCGAAGCGCTGTACTCACCGAGCACAGCTGGGATTCCACTTGCTAAATGAGGTTTAAAAACATCAATTTACCTCACAACTTGTAATTGAAATCATAAACAGGGATAAAAATGTCTGAAGGATGGAATTTTTCGAGCAAAAAGTAAAGATACTTAAGAAATTCATTTTTTCCTTCGAAGTTAGTGGAAAAAAAATGAATTTTTTTTATTATTACGTATTATTATTTTTTGTAATAAAAAATTCAAGTTTAGATTTCAATGCCTTTAAATTTGTAATTATTTCAATGTATTTCATTCGAACGTTTTATGAAGTAGTGATCTCATTTTACTTAGAAATTTTATTTTAAATTTGATTTTCTTTAAGTTTATAATTCCATTTAAAAATGAAATTATCAGTATTAACATCTCGAGACAAAAAAAAAATACATTTTTACTTAAAATTGTAAAAGATTCAGATAAAACTACAAAGAATACAAAGAATATAAACAATATAAACAAATATCCTATAATCTCTCCGAGTACGGCATTATAAAACTCCAATCACTAGTTTAAAAAAGAACTTCCTTCATCCAAAACCTGTTATAATCGACTCAACTTACCAACATCCAACAGATCCAATACACAAACACAAAAAAAAAACCAATCGAAACCAGCCGTCGTTGCTAACTCCCCAAAACCCTTTGAAAACTTGCTCAAACAAAGAAAAAAGTAAAACAAACCTGTTACAAAAAGTTTGCCAGCAGTGGCGCTCAATCGCGTATCTTTAGTCAATTGGTGGACGGTCCGGCACCGATAAGTGGAAAATCCGTCTGTGTTACGAACGTCTCTTATTTGCAGCTCACCGGAAGGCAAGATAAGATATTTCCCGTCCACTGTAAAACAAATATGAAGCAATTTTAAAGGAAGAAAAACCCGATTTCACTCGGAACGGTTAGCGCCTCTTTAAAAGATGAAAACCATTTTCGTAAAATGTAAGATGTGGAAATATAGGCGAAGGCTTTGCAGTCTAAGTTATCGTGCGCAAACTCAGTTCACATCAGAAACGAACAGATGCCTCCTCAGCTGTTGACCATTTCGACCACAGCCTAACTGCGGATCGTTTGCATAAATTGATTCTTTTCTTCGCGACTCGGGAGAAGAAAATTCCAATTAACAGCAAATTGCCAAACGCATTCTCAGGTGCAACTTTAAGTCATTTCGCACTCCCAAAGGCGAGAAAAAATATATCGATTCCAGTTTTGGCGACAATTTTATACATTTTTCATCACTTTTCACGCATTAATAGAAATGCTAGAGACTTTGCGCGAGAAATTTGACAAAATCTGCTGTGTTTTTGCGAGTTGCAATATTATTTTTGATTACGATATAAAGAACGAAGGTACATTCGTGCTGGAATGTTGTTATGTGAAGGCCGGTACTCACGGTAAACACAAACGAACGTAATTTGTTCTTCATTTTCTCAGCAAATCATAAACTCCATCGTGGATGACAAGGTATTGCTCGTGGAAATATCACTGCGGCTACAACAACTGTTATTGCAATGTTTAAATGAAAACTTGTACGGTCAATACAGAATGGCCAAATAGAAATAGAAAATTCAGAATTTATTTGGCTTTCTCACCATTGTGCTAATCGAGGCAATTAATTAAGGCCAGGGCATTATATAAGTTTTCAATAATCAATTTGTAGTTCAACGATTCAAGATGACAATACTCATTAAATGTTAGCCAATGAAAAACTGGGAAACATTTAAATTTTGTCAATCATGTTAGCAATGTTTACCCACAATATTCTTGGCAAACTGAGAAATTTTAGTAAGAGCTGTATTCAAGCGTGGTAAGCAATATTTAACAGTTCAAGTTCAAGCTTGGACTAACATAACTTTTCCACTGAATGTTCAATGCATTACTGCCACCAGAAACACTATCAGTTTTGCTGACAGCAGTTTACTCTTTAGTTCTCAAGTCCTACGTTCGCCAGAGCCACAAGGATAAAATTCAACCATTTAAGGTGATAGGAGACCAGCCATATTGCATTTTCAATCTTAACATTGCAACGTCACCTTAATTCCCAAATATATGTGGCTGCTGTTTCAATTTTATTTTAAAATAAACAAAGTGTAAAATTTGAAATTCTTTTGAAATTGTTTTTACAGACTTACAAGTTAACATTATAATAAATGGCGGATCCCTTATCACCTTGACAAATTTTCAACGGAACATGGAAAAGCTGTGCATTAGCTATGAATCAATGAAAAAAATTTTATAAATGGCAATTGTCATTAAAAAATTACAATAAATTGTTTATTTTGAAAGGATTATTTTATCGAGATGGTTTATTACAATCAAGGATGTAATAATTTAAATTTAAATTAGGGTGTACATTTATCTTCAACCTAACTTATTGTCAGCCATTATTTCTAAAAGTCTCTGTTCTCTAAAAATTTAACTGGAATTTAAAAACGCAAATTTGTAAAACGGATTAATTTCCATTAAATTTACAACCCGCGTTAAGAAAGGATAAATTCCGCCATCACTTTTTCCTTTTAACATCAATTTCTCCTTGGTGGAACCACCTGAGACCTCCAACACATAACGGGAGGCGCGTTAACAGCTCACCTCATAAAATTCAATCTGAAGATGGTCATAATATAAGGGAGTGTGATTAATTCCACCTCTGGGTATAATCAATGTGCAGGAGGAAGAGATGAGGGAAGGCGCTCCTAACATTTTCGCATCTGCCCCGTTTCTCAAGCCTCCCCCCCTCCACCCACATCCCTCACTCCCCCCCTTCCTTCCGTCTTAATGAAATTTTACACCCGCAGATAAGATTCTTACCGTCGTCGTACGAAGCGTAGATGTTAAAAGAGGAATCCCTCAGCCATGACGTCACAGTCACGTAATCGGCCACGAAACTCGGGATTTGGCACTTCATCACCGCCGTGTTGCCGGCGATCACAAACTCGTCGTAAACTTGCGCTTCGTATATCTGAACTACGACTGAAAAAGAAAAAAATTCATTAAAGTAAAAATTCCTTGTAACGAATTGATTCTTTAATTCTTCGTTCTTCGTTATGGTGGGGTTTTGTTTGTTTTGCGCTGGCTCTTTGCCACAATAATCAACTTTTTCCCAGATAACCCGTGAAATACCCTAAGGACACGAAAGAAAGTTCTATTGTAGTCCTAATTTTGTTTAAAACACGACAATAAAATTCGCTAAAAGACATCCTTGGACATCCATTGAACCAAGAACATAAAATGGACAACTCGAGGACATAAAATGGATGTTTAAAAGGTAAAACTCCGATACAACGAAATTGAGTAAAACAAATTAGCTTGATGAGTTTTCGAAACAAAATCTTAATTAGAGCGAAGTTAAGGAGAAGATATTTGAAGTATCCGAGAGGGCATTTTGTGCCTTATCACCGCGAATCCAGCCCAGAGCATCATCACACCCTAGCAAACACGAAGCGCAGCGGGTGCAAAGAAGAAAAAATGTTGTTGTTAGTTTCTGAGTGGATTTACGAATCTCGTTATAGGGGATAACAGATCCCTTTAAAGGAAAAAATTGCTGATTCCGCCCTCCCTGTGGTCATCGCTTCACTCATGCGCGAGATGGTCTGCAGCGAAAAAAGAGCGAATCAAATGATAAATGCGCACCCAACTGCACGTGAGTGTAAATTCTTATGCAACGACAAAAATAATATTAAAAAGAAAAGAAAGGAAAGGAAAAAGTTATTTAGATCTTTTGCCTGCTTCTGTCAGCCGTGTAACACGGAACGGTTTTTTTCGCCGGAGATCTGACACAGATTAGTCGGTGCTGCACCGCCTCGCACATGCCGCCAGTGTAAATCATGACAAATTCAGATAGTCGCCGCCATGTAATTCCCCGGGCGTCTCCATATGTCTTTATACTCGTCAGGAATATTCTAAATTACGAGGCATTTTATCTGCTCGCCTTCCTCGCCACTTTAAGCCGAGCCTACAAGACAAGCATCTCCGTTCGCTCGGCCCATCAAGCGAGAACGTGGCTTGTATGTGCCGTTATACCCCGAGCAAATATGCCAGCACACACCAAATTGCCCAGGCAACGCCAATAGCATCGTTGGCACGCTTTTTCCCAATAAACGTTCACTTTGCTAAATCATAAGGCCGTCGACATCAGCAGGCTTCGCTGGACGCCCAATATAATCGCCTTTTCTTTCTTTTTTCTCTTTTTGCTTATCATTTAAATAATAATAATAATCATCATAACTAGAATAACATTTTCTCATCATTTCAGTAATGATCAAACAAAGTATTAAGAAGAAAAAAGGGTAACGAAGATGTAATTTCCTTTTTCATCACTAATTTATGATGGACGTTGGTCGTAATTTTGATCGTAAAAGTCCATAACACGATTAACTACTGATCAATTGATTAATAAATAACTAAAATGTCACTAGTAAAAAGCACAAAAACCAGTAAATTAATCTGTCACAAAACTGAGCAACTTATACACCCACTAGACCATTAATAATTGCACTATAATTACCATGCAACACTGAATTAACCACGGTTGTAATATTCTAGTCGACATCCATCACAGAGTAACAACTGACCATTAAACTGATCAAAAATATTCCAAAATGACTTCGGAATGATCAATTGTTCCTGTCAGTTGTATTTTTTTGCAATTACAACAACGTAGAAGAATAGAATGCAAAAGCAATGCATAAATCACGTGTTTTATACATTGCAAATGCCTTCCGTCGCAGTTGTTGCAGTTGCTGTTTCCCTGGAATCTTCTCGAGAACAAACCGTGCAGAGATTTATGAGCGAGTATTATAGTGTGCAGATGCAGCTTCTCCTTTCCCTTGGCTACTGGACACAGATGGAGAATGGGACCGGGCAATTCAGAGCATCAAATTAGGAGGAAACCACATCCGCCTAAACGTGGAGTCTTTCAAAACACTATACACATGGCTTAATGGCGCTCCACACTTTTGATTCTTCATAATTAGGCGAGTCCGCTGTTCTCCTGCCACCACTTTTGCGCGTCTAAATATTTATCCGGTTCAATTAAACTGCAAAATAATTAATGTGTTAAAAGATAATTTCAATGCCGTATATCTTGATGTACTAACAAAGTAATTTCGGAAGCCATTTTCGTCTCTCAGACGCCATTGCTGTATTCAAGACGATACTACCGTACATGTTGTTTACGCCTTACAATAGGCGAAGGACGATGCTAGTAGTCAACAAATGGACATTCAACAAATGGACATTTTTTCCCACCCAATTGGCTGCAAGTTCTGTATCGGTTTGAATGCGCTTGTCGAGTCGAATTTAATGAGCTTCGCGTTTTGTCATTTAGTTCGGTAGATGGCGATTTCACGTCTGAAGACATTTTAGAACAACGTCATCATCCAACAATAAATTACGGTATGCTAGAAGTGACATTTGCGTGAAAAAACATAAAAATATTCCGTATGGACCAAGTGGTTCAATGAAAAACTAAAGTACATTGAGTATTTATAAATGAATTATTATTGTTCCTGGAATTGAAATATAAAAAAGAAAAGGATTTAAAAGTTCAGACGAATGGTTTCGTCAAGCTATAAAAGCAAATGTCAGTCGTTTGCAGTTACCTGACATGAAAAACGATAAAATCAAGACTAACTATACTTACAATTGGACTCGCTTCAAAGAAAGGGTACAATTTTCTACCCATACAACATTCTTCACTCGCAATCACTTAAAAGACACCTCTAATTTAATCTTATGCTTCACACACTTATGCTTCTTATACTTAACACCTAAACTTCATTTTCTACCATTTTCTAAATAAAAAAATGAGGTAATTAAAAAAAGACCACATTTAAATGTATTTTGGATGCTGGAAAGCTCTCACAACAAACCGAAAATCTTTTAATCTGATGGAATTTTTTTTTTAAACATTTCCTCATTAAGAGTCATTTCCATGGAGACTTTGAAGAAATTGAACGATCAGCGAACGGAACAAAAGGATCCATCACTAATAACTTAGAAAAAAATATTCTTTACTACAAATTTCACATTTTATGGATTCTTATTAAATTTTAAAAAGGATCAAACTTATTTAAAATAAGAAAATAAATTCCAGCAAAATATTCGCAATGATCACAATTTCATTTTTTTTTTTATTTTCAACATTTTATCAAATTCGATGTAAAGAATGCTCTTTGATGTCTGTCATCCGACCCCTAAGAGAAATGTCTTTCAATAAAATGTCATTCCAAGCAAAAAAGGTAAAAGATTTACTCGATTACAATCATGTGTATAAAAGATTTCAGCTGCTCAGCAAAAATTCAAAGAAATTGTAAGAAAAAATCCTTTTTCATCCTTCAAAATGTATTATAGATGTGCAATTTTTCCAATATCATGCAATTTCAGGTTTCAATTGATATTGCCTTCTAGCTCCAAGTTATTCAGCTATTTCTAAGCATCGTAATTGGACTTTGAAAAAATTACCTCATTTGGGAAAGGATCTGAAGAACAAACATCCAAAAATAGGAGTCTGACATAAATTGCTTGTTGGTTTGGATTGTTAAAAAATGTAAATTTATCATTATTACATTATTAAAAATATTGGAAAAACTTGTAATTAAGAAGTCAAACTTCCAGCAAAATCAAAACTTCAAAAATGCTAAAACCACAGTTCCCATTTGACCTCCGTAGCTTAGTTAACTACGGGAGCCGACTAGAACCATCTCGAACTTAGAAAGAAATAATTCATTCTTGATTTTATTAATAATTTTTTTGGATGGGAAAGAAGAGAATGATTAATATTTACTATTTGATTATTCTCTTTGACATTTTAGCCAATAACTAACAACCGACGCATCAAAAAGTCTGAAATTTAAAAGATATTAATATATAAATATCTGATTTTGTCAAAATTTTCATGTATTTACAGAATTTAATAATTATACTGTATTTTGCAAATCCAAAATCCTCTGATAGACAAGAATTTCAGAAAATGTCTTTTCCCTTGCAGTAAATATACGCATTACAAACTGCTGTCTCTTGTAAACACTAAACTGAATATTTTTACTTCGTCATTTTGTATAAACATTGCTGCTGTAGTCCCAAGGCACTTCCCAGCTTAATACTCACAGTAAATTTAATTTCATCCTGTTTCTTGGATACTCTAGACTAATTAGACGACCATCTACGGCTTTATAATTGTCAATTATTTTCTATGACATTCTCACATTATTTTAACCACTTTCACTTACTTTAAAAAAATCTTTTATTAAACAATTTTTTCAAATAAATTTCTGGAATATTCCACTAACGAAGATAGGCATAATGGGACATGTAAAATTTTAACGCCATGTAATTTTTTTCTTTAAAAATAAAAAACAGCAAAAAAAAGTGTTGAAAGAGTTAGAATTGGAAAAAGCAGCAGGGTCTCGACTTCCGCAATCAGAGCCCCTATACAAGAGCAGCCAAATTAGTGATAATTTTTATGGTTGGGACTGGTATCTTAAACCTAGTGAGAGCAACTCATCATCGTTGACGAACGACAGGAAGTCAGGTGCCGGAAGTGGGTCGATGAAGCACTCTGCCTCACAGGGCATTCATCAATGCCTGAGAAAATTTAGTTCGTAACAACTTTATTACGATTTTCCTTCTGTCACCTTGAAAATTATTGATCTCGTATCAGAAAAAATGTTATAATGGTCACGACATGACATAGAGCAAATAATCATCGCAACAAACTTTACGAGTTTGCCAAATTATCTGCGCAAATAAATCGTAAAATGAAAAATTCCCATCTTCCACTGCCAGAAAAATTTAATGCCAGAAATGAGCCTTCGACTGAAATGTCACATTTCACTGCTTCAGGGTAAAAATGTGTCGCGAGTAATAGTTTAAATAAATTGTATCCATTCGATCATATGTAAATAAAGCTGAATTTGCTTTCCTGCACGACAGAATCGGTATTGCAGTGAAGTATAACCTTGTAACAGGTTGCTTTAAAATGCAATAGGAAAAGCCAACCTTATCTTATTTATTTACATGTCATTTTTTTTACCTCATTTCCTGAATTTCTCTTTAAAGTACGTGACTCATTAACCTTGATTCAATTACAAACTTTAACATCCACATTCATCCTAATCTGATTAAAACGATACATCAATCTTTCGTTTCCTAATTCTATTATTATTTACGTAATCATTTAATGGTATCGCTGTTTTTCAATTTCGTCGAGTGGTTTTATGTTTTTCAGAGCATTATCAATTTAGAACTTTTAAAAAAAAAAAAATTCATTTCGAGAGAATTTCTTGCAATTTAATCAAAAAAATCTAATTTACTTGGAAAATAAAAAGATAATTACCGGTCATTTATCGATTCGAGTGACTGCCCAACTGAATAAAACTGAATAAAAGTGAATAAAACTGAATAAATTTTGAGGATTAAGCGTATTTGAACTCCAGCTTGAATTCTATTTAAGTTTTGCACAGAGTTTTCATAACGCGCGAGATTTTGCATTTTATTACACGACGCTTGACAGTAAAAATATGTCATAAATTTTGGCCTTAAAAAATACCCATTAACCCTTTAAAAGAATCACTTAATCACGCTCGAAAAAAAGCTTAATCACTGAAAGATGTATATTTATTATCGCATCCTAATTTATTGATATTAGAAGCAAATTTTAATTATTCCACTAAATCCTTCAGTTAACATTTTAAAGCAAAAATATACACACGCCGCTTAAATAAATCTCGCTCGTCGAGTTAGCCAAGTAAAACCGGTCATAAATCTGTCATATTTGATTGAATTAAAGTTCTTATTTCATATTTTTTTATATATTTTTCTCGAGTGATCATCAAACTGGAATTTACCAATCATCAGCAACTTTAGCGAGGTAAAGAAACTTTGAAAAAGAGTGTGTATTTCCCAAGAGGAAATGGAAGACGCCATTTTTCGTTGGCAATGAGCGAGGGACAATATTCCACTTCCTGATCTTGCATAAAAGTAGAAGCTTCACTGTCAATGCGTCCCGCTGGACTTTTACACGAAATTCCTGCCCAACTTAGCATACATTTCACACACAGAAAGACACAAGAAAAAACCTCAGTCGACACTATTTATATTCTAAAGCGACGCATCTTCCCTTCACTATGTTCGCTGCATCCCTTACCAGTCATTCATTGATCGTTGCACCAAACCCGGCTCGACGCGAGACGATTCGCTACAAGTTTCATAAATCATCCAAATCCAGCGACATAAAAAATAAATAAATAAATAAATATCTAAGGAAGAAAGGAAGCGAAAAAATAAATAAGCGCAAATATCTCGTTTCATTTACAGAATCAATGTGAGAAGACAAACAGGTGACGTTAATCACGAGCTAATTATACGCGATTCGTCAACAAATTATCGGCGACGATACAAAATGCAAATTTTCAATCGCCAAGTGCGGCCAACGACAATCGCGACGCAATTTGCGATGACAAAAGGCCGACGACGACATTCAATATCGAATTAGCCACTCGCTTGATCAACGTTGGCAACAATAATCTGTCAGACCGAATAGCAAAAGAGCGCCAGATTTAATTAATCAGATTGGTTTATGGCGCACTGCAAGTTGGCACAAATCCCAGAACTCATCAATCGCATCGATTATCAACGTAATCACGATTGGTCGAAACGCAATCTCTACGTGATACCATCTCTCCAACCCTCTGGACGTATTGTCTTTCCAGTTCGATATTGCCGACCGAGAGGTCTGCTACTTCCAATTTAAGGTTGAGTACGAGGTTTTGCTATTTCGTTTTATTGCTTTCGCTTCTTTTGTTTTGATTCGTTTCTTCCTAGGGCTTGTTTTCATGCGGTTTTGCCTCAATTCCAAATTGTCCTCGCTCTTTTTTATTCATTTCTTATTTTTTCTACAATGTTGTGATGATGACACGCGCATCCATCCACGACGAAAAAAACTCGATTAATAACCGACCGTCATCTTGAATGATGATCAATTAAAGTTAAAAAGAAAAAAAAATTTTAAGTTTAAAATTAAATTTTATAAGTTAATAAAAAATGCAAAGTGTCCCATATAATTTAGGAGCAGAGTAGAAAGTACTTTGCGAGCACTATACACTGTATGTACATAGGGGAAAATCTTCCCAGGAGGGATTTTTAAAAAATAAATAATCCCAGTGCATGAGAAGAAAGCAGAACCCTGTTATTCGCGGCCATCAAGCACTCAGCAGTTTCGGCATTGCTTGTCATTACCAAGATGGAAAGTGGCGCTGCACCGCACTGCACTGCACTGCACTGCATGGCACACACAACAAGTTGGAATAAAAAGAGCAAGTTACTCGAGAAAACTTTGCCATCTAATGACTATAAAGCCTTGTTCGTTCACGTGTTACGTCTTTTTCAATCTAATTGGATCACTACACGCCCTAATCATAACAGGCAACTGCAAATTGCAAACAACAAGCAAAAGATGCCTCCCCTCGCCTAATTTGAACTTGGGGTTTGCGAGCCAAGAGATTGCACTCTTTGCAACGCTTTTAACGACACGACTAGATTATCACGCATACGTGTTCGTGTTGCAAATATCATTACTGCAAATGAGGCCGACTGATAAACAAAGAGTCGAGTTCACGCTACTTTTCCCATTGCCAACTAAACAATTTCTTGCAAAATGGCATTTTTCAAACGAACGAAAGAGGAAAATCGACGAGAAAAGCTTAAACGCACTAGTGTTGCCTCTCTTTACGACCGAGTTTTCGGGTCATAACCTTCACGAATGTCGTCTACACAGCAGACACTGCACGCTCGGCCGGTGCAGCCATTAATTCGCACTCTAAATTTCAGGTCCTCGAATGACTTGTCACCTCGAGTGCCGTTCTCTAAGAAGACGGCATTATCAAGCGCCTCGCCCCAGTTGACTCTCAACTTGCCATACAAAATAAATAATTCCCATTCCACGCGGGTTAATTTGCGCGCGCTCCACTAATCTCCACTTGACCATCTGCCCCAGCCAGGCCAACCGAGGCAAAATACTCGACAACGTAGCCAAATTTAAGATATCTCACTTTATTATCTCTCTACATCTTCATTTCGTTCGGCGAGGATGAAGACTACTTTGGGAATTGTCTTTGGGTTAGCGAGATCACTGACCCTTAACACGAACCGACCGGTTTCTTGAAATTCAGCCCGGCTGCCAGACGCAATCACAACGTGCCTCGAATCGACTGCCCACACGTTAACCCGTGGGTACGACTTCATTAAATGCAATCACCACCTTGTACTGATTTATTCACTTAACCAACAAATTCGCCTTTCCCATCCCAAAAACTTTTTTCATTCTGCGAGAAAAAGTTGGGCAAAACGCGTCGAATTTCCATATGCATTAGTATTCCGAGAATGAAAAAGACTTATACGAAAAAGTGTCCATTTTTTTCTTTTCTTCTTCTTCTTCTTCTTCTTAGCGGTAGAACTTAATCTAAGTAACTCGGCATGAAGTTCTCATCTGCTCTTTTGTGCAAACATAATTCACCCCTTCGATGACGGACTCACAAGATCGTCCATCAAGACCAAAAGAAGTGCGTTGCCAAAAGAAGTGTCTCACCTGAATGAACAAGTGCGCGGCTCGGCTGGAATTCGAAAATAACCTCACAATCGAATATCCTCATCTGTCGTCAATGATCACTATTTCATTCCTGCCGTCGCGCAAAAAGAAAAATAAATGCATCGAATGTGCGAATGCACGATGGGGATGCATTGATTGCGGAGCGAGTTTAAAAAGAAATGCACTTTTGAGTCGTTTTACTCGTTCATTGCTGCGTGAGTAGGTCACGTGGGATCGAGACACTTTTAGGTGAAATATCCGAGAGTGAGGCGAAGCAATGTCTTCTTTGCTCTCAATGGAACGATCACGACACGAGATAAGACTCTCTTTTGCCTCCATCACTCAGCCAGGATGCATTAGAAAGAAGAAAAGTAGAAATCAATACACCGATGTCAGGCTGCATCTCGGATTTCGACGAGATTCTTGTAGGTCAGCAAGTGCCAATCAAGCGAACATGCACTCAATTGCTGCCAATACAAACGCTATTGGCCGATCACCAGCGATCCGTCATTTAAATGCACCGACAACAATCTGATTAAATTCCAAACGAGCTTTGTAAATACGATTGCAATTTTTTATTTTCCTTTTTATCCGGGGTTATGCACTATTTTTGACCACATCGTTGCAACCTCGTTTTTCCCTTCAATTCCACTCCAGCGAGTATCGATTGGCCACTGTTAGTGACCGCGTGGATTCCTCCGAAACAGAAAAGGTTATTTTACGAGCCTTATATATTTTTCCAACATGAATAAAAGATGAAAAGCCCAACAAAAGGGGTAGAGAGGAGCCACGAGAACAATTCTCCCGTTTAGTGCGCATGTGCACGACAGAAATGAGGATCCCGCGAAATGATATGCAACGCACTTAAATCAAAGTCGTAAAAAATAAAAAATAAATAAAAAAACTCGCTGGTAAATAAAGTTTAAAACTCGAATCAATTTTGGCGAGTTTATCAATAAAGTGTAATTATTGCGAGCTCATTGATTTCCCGCCAAATTTAATTACACTTAATATCACGTGCGTCCAAACTGACTGTCAAATGTCGACTCGAGAGAAATGTCAAATGGGAAAGTGATTAAAAAGAGAGAGAAAAAATTAATAGAAGGAAAAAGTGGAGTCAATCACACGTCACTCTTTATTACAAGTTACGAGTCTAATCTGAAAAGTTGTTCTTTTGTTCGAGACAAACAAAAGATGTCGCTTTTGTTTTGAAAAGTCGACAAAATGAGATACAATTTTTTCCTTTTCTTGTTTTCTTTGCTGCGTGCTACACCTATCTCTTTGATCCCACTGTAAATGTTCCAAACCCAAGATGAGGAAAAATAAGTTTTTTCTTCTTGTCTCGCTCGGAAAAAGAAAAGAAAAGAAAAGAAAAGAAACTGGCAAACGGCCAAATAAGAAAAGAGGCAGCAAAAGAGGAATTCGTGGACCTTAATTTAATTTGGTGACAAGTTCATCACTTCAAATTCCCGACAGCGCACGTTTCAACTAGCGAACAATTCGATCAAAGAAACAGCATCAAGGTCAATTGCAAAGCAAACACTCGTGACCCCACCTTCACAACCCCGTCTGGCCTTTTCCGGTTTGGCAAACAAAGCGAAATTGTGGTCGATGCGAAAACGTGCCGTCATTTTCATCCGTAATTGCCAATTAATTGATCCTCGTTAAGAGATGAAAAATGGATCATTACGCAGCAAACACCCATATTTAACATAACCGAGCCATCATTAACACACCGATTTCTACTTCTAATTAGCCGCACCAATTTTACAAATTCACATTCGAGCAGTTCATTCTCCGAGAACTGCGAAAAGACGCACCAATCAATACGAGTGTATACGAGAGTGCGAGACGTTGCATGTAGTAATTGCCAATAAAGGAAAAAAAGATGGGTTCTTAGAACGACGGTGCGCGAATTCGATCATATTTCAAAAGGTATAACATTAATCTATAAAAAAAAGTGGGGAAAAAGTGAAAAAAACGTCACCCACGAAACGCTTTTATATACACTTGTCTGTAACGCAATGAAATATGAGTCCTACATGCGGAGAACACTGCATAATCTCGAAGAATTCCTGCTCAGACAAAGAACTGTCTGGAAACCTCAGAAGAGTGATGGCACCACCTACTGCCACTTCCTTTTTCTCGTTCTTCAACTCTTTAAAAAAAAAAAACAGAATAAAGACGAAAGATTTGTGAAATAAAGTGGAAATTTGGTGTAACTGAAGTGAATTACACGGTTTGTATTCGACATTCAAATGTAAATAAAAGGGTGGTTAAAATCCAACTTTTGTTTGTTTGTTTATCGATTGGAAAAGGTGTGATGCTATAGTGGAAGAGCCAGTTTATGACCAAGACGAATGGCCACGCCGTTTGCAGTCCACTCGTCTTTGCCATCAGCTCAAAAATTCGCCTCACGAGGAGGGACCCTGCAGTTTGTGATAAAGTGAGGAGTCCCAGTGCCAAACGAGACGTTTGTAGAATTATGACTGGATTTCTCGACCCACTCAACTAGGCACGCCTTTACACACTTTTTATTTGTATATAAAATATAGAAATGTATTTACACAGAAAAGTACAAATGGAAGGATAAAAAGGTTTCAATTTAGAAATCAAAGATAATAAAAGGCGTTACACCTCTTGTAACACCTCTTGTAGACTAAAACATCATCAATGGTGCGCAAGTAGTGCAATTTGGTGTAGAAAGTATTGTCCTTGATAGGTGCCAAAGCAACTATTAACACCTTTTAGTAACACTAAGTTAAAGGTACTGTCTTTCCAATGGAGCAAAACGGTCAAAAACATATCTTAATTTATCTATTGTTTTTATCTAACATCATTATTACATTGTTAACAATTTTACTATTATTTTTACTTGTTGGCTATTGTCATATTAACTCCCTTGGTTACTCTCTTCTTTTTGATTTTATATTTTCTGGCTTATTGACAGCACATTTGGATACCACAATGCGATTATTTAGACTATAATGCAACAAAAAACAAGAACTGTACATGCTTTTACATCAAGATCTTATTTTAGAATGTTTATTTAAATAAGTCTGATCACTGTTTCTAATATTCTGATTCATTTAATTAAAGAAGAGACTTTACATCTAAAACTTACTTTAATAAATCATTTATCACCTTTATTTTTTATAGTGCAAACTGATAACCATCTGACAATGGCTTTTTAATATAATTTGCTATTATAGCAACTCGAAATGTTAGATAGAATACGTCACTGAATTTGACTTAATATCAATAATAATATACCTTCTGTTGAATAAAAACAAACAATTATTTTACAGTAGCAATTAGTTTAAACAAGACTTTGTTGAGCATAACTGTAAAAGTAACATAATGTCATTTAAAATTTTTTTATCCCAATTTTCAACTCCATTATTTCACAAACAAATTG
>JAQIXT010000796.1:0-24096 GCA_034700445.1 Stenotaenia linearis | reverse complement strand
TGGCTTCGCGATTAATTATCGGCATTAAACAATCGATAATTAACCTGAATAAAATCTCTAAGAGTTTAACACTAAGGAAAAGGGGTCGTCAATTCGATACACGGCCCTTAGACCGCTAATGGAAGTGACTAAACAGTTGTATTCCAATCATCGGCCCTTAGACCGAAGCGTGGAAACAAATCAAACCGGTTTCGACTAACAGCCCTTAGACTGGGAGTGGAAATCGGACACTAAACGTTTCTAACTTATCGAAATTACCTAACCACGTTGTTTCTAACTACATCGCGGACTAACGACGGCTAGAAAGGAATTACTTCAGGGGAATCCGGGGAAGAAACCGATTAACCAAACACGTTATCGCACGCTGCGACATTCGCATCGTGCGAGTCGTTGATCGATCGAATTTACTTTAATCGGGAACGCTGTAATCTGAAAAGAGTAAAACAAATCCCAACCAGATTCGTCATCCGACCCTTAGATCGAGACGAGGAATCCCTAAACAAAACCCCATTATTCCTGCAAGCAACCCTTGGATTGAGCGCAGGAATAAGAATTGTCGGTTAATCGACACTCAATTCCCTAAGGCCATAACAAAAACACTAAACTAAACCCTTCTTGAGTACGGTCAAGCCACGTTGCGATAGAAAATACACTTCTCAGTCACAAACCAAGCAAAATCAATGAAATACACTTCAATACAGTACACAAGTCAAGTCAAGTTCAAGTTTTTGTCAGAGTCTGACTCTCTGAGCTCGGTTGGCTCTTATATAGCCCCAGAGAAGGGAATTATGGGAATTCCTCATCTCTGGCAAATTAGAATAGACCTAATTTGCATACGAGCCAATCATCAGAGAGTCCAATTAATCCTAATTAAACTGCCCTCTTTTGGTAGTGAACCAAAATCGCGGCCATGCTGGCGGTTAGGCTTAACTTCACATTAAATTAACGTAACATGTAAAATAGTGTCGGAATCGTTAATCTAACTGTAGAATCGTGATCTACAGGTCGAAATACCTAAAAATAGAACTGAGTTTCAGCTTAGAGGGGGAAGGTAAATATTTATATCCTTTTTCTGAGCAAACTACGGTTGGTCAACATGACTACCGTATCGGGAACGTACGGTCGTCATTTCAACCGTCACAACACTCAACAAAATTATGACCGGTTATAATTCTGCTTTCACAGATTTACTGAGTTGTGCTTTTGTTTGTACTTAGAAAAATTCTGAGAAATTGAAACCTATGTAAATTGAAATGTGATCTCAATCTTAAACTTAATCCAGGTAAAAAAAGTTATATTGAATTCTATAGACCTTTAATGTAATTCAATGGCATTAAGCCTAATTCTACAGTAATCTATGGAATTTTTTTACCTAGGAATCTTTTACACACAAATGTATTTTTCAAATATATAAATTATTATATTATTATATTTATTATAAACACAGAGTACATTAACACTTGTTACTTCTTATACTTTTATATTTAGTGGGTGAAACAAAAATTAAACACACTAATAAAGTAGTGTGCAGAAAGTTTTCAGTTTCCAAAGTGAATTTATAAAGTAAATAGATTTTTTAAAAAAAACTGACTACTAGACATGAATCAGATAAAATAATCTTCTTTTGGATCACACTTTATGAGATAATTGCCTGTCCACTTCAAGAGTGGCTATTCTAGCCACATGTTTTATTGATGGAGACTTGAACATCTATATGATGGATTTACATATTTCTTACATTTTTCCTATTGTCACAGTCGTCGTGATGAATATTATAGAGGTAGAACCGCATTATTATGAACTTTCATTATTTTGTGGCTCATCGCGGCACATCGCGGCACATCCCTGGGTCGTGCGGCACATCGCGGCACATCGTGGCACATCGCGGCACATCGCGGCACATCGCGGCACATCGCGGCACATCGCGGCACATCGCGGCACCGTGCGGCACCTGGCATCATGCAGGCACTAGGTGCGGCACATTGCGGCACGCGGCACCTTGCGGCATTTTAGGGAGACCCGATGGTTTGTGCTCGTAAATATACACCTGACATTTTTAAACCGACATTTTCAAATTTTAGATGGATTTAGACAAATGGCCAATATTTAGTTTACTAAAACCGAGCTTTATTTCCATGATTCGCATTGCTTGTGTGTTTGGCAGCTCTGGAAACGAGGCGTTGGTTGTAACTGTAGATGATGATGTGTTTGCTCTGGGATCCAATTGCAGTAGTTGTCTCGGATTAGGTGACTCCCACGGCCGTTTGGACCCATTTAAAGTTGAAGCTCTGTGCCGAAAATGCGTAAAGGGTAATTGCGGATAATTACTGTGCATAAATTATAATAATTTTAACGAGAAATGTATTTTTAGGTGTTGCTTATGGAAGTGGGCCGCACTGTCTGGCTTTCAATGATTGTGGTGAACTGTACAGTTGGGGACATAATGGATATGGACAATTGGGAAATGGAACTACAAATCAAGTCCTCGTTCCAAATCCTGTTACCATTAATTTAACGGGGAAAAAAATAGTCGAAGTGTCTTGCGGTAGTCATCACTCTTTGGCTCGTACGGCCGACGGAGAGGTTAGAAACAAAAAAAAAATTTTTAAGGAAATAAATTTTTAAAATAATTTTTTTATGTTTGATTTATAAAGTTATACGCATGGGGACAGAACAATTGTGGTCAAGTGGGCTCTGGAACGACCACAAACCAATCGACGCCTCGAAAAGTGACAGCTGGTATTGGAGGGAAAACAGTTGTGGCCGTTGCTTGCGGACAAACGTCTTCAATGGCAGTTTTAGATAACGGAGAAGTAATAAAAATTAATCAAAATTAATTAAAATTAATAAATACTAATTTTATAATTTTTTATGATTTTCCAGGTTTACGGTTGGGGTTATAATGGAAACGGGCAGCTCGGATTAGGAAACAACGTGAATCAAACAAATCCTTGTCGGGTAGTAAATTTACAATCGGTCGTGATCGTGCAAATTGCATGCGGGTACGCTCACACAATGGCACTTTCGGATGAAGGAACCGTTTTTGCTTGGGGTGCTAATTCCTATGGACAATTAGGCACAGGAAATAAAGCCAATTTGGTCGTTCCTGAGAAGATTGGAGAGGAAATCGGCAGGTAATTCAATTTTTTAAAATTAATTTAAATTTAAATTAATTTTTTTTTATCTCTTAGGGTAGTCGAAATAGCTTGTTCGCACTACAACCATATCTCAGCGGCCGTAACTCAGATGTCCAAAGTTTACATGTGGGGTCAATGTAGAGGTCAATCGGTGGTGACTCCCACCGAAACACCATTCCATTCACTTCATGATGTGTTCGCTTGTTTTGCTTCGCCAGCTGTTACGTGGAAGCCGATGAAATTAGGTCGCGTGAATTAAATTAGCATAAATTAATTTATTAAAACGTTTTTTAAAATTTTTTTTTAGACGATGTGCCAATCACGCGAGTCACTGACAGCTTGAAGCTGGCATTTAACGACGCGGTATTTTAATAAACTCAAAATCTGTGCTGTTTTGTGATTTTTGTATCGATTTACAGGAAACGAGTGACGTTAAATTCAAAATACAAGGACAAATCATACACGTGCATAAAGCCATTTTGAAAATACGATGCGAGCACTTCCGGTCTATGTTTCAAAACCATTGGGAGGAAGATGGAAAAGAGTAATTTGAGAAATTTTAAAAATTTGAAAAAATAAATTAATTAAAATTGAAAATTAAATTTTTTTTCCAGTACGTTGGAAATATCTTCGTTTTCATTCCCAGTATACAACGCGTTTTTACAATATTTGTATACTGACACAGTCGATTTACCTCCAGAAGAGGCCATTGGTAAAATATTTAATTTCATAGTTATTTAAATTAAATTGAATTAAATTTTTTTTTTTAGGGTTATTAGATTTGGCAAATTCGTACTGCGAACAGCAATTAAAACGGCAATGTGAAAGAATTATAAAACAGGGAATCACGGTGGAAAATGCCGCAATGCTTTACGCAGCAGCAAGAAAATACGAGGCTGAGGTCAGTCCCGGAAAATAAGTTGTAATAGCATTTAAAATTTCTGTTAAATATTTGTCAAATGTCTGTGATGTTTATATCAAACCACTAACAAATAATTAGTTAATCAAAATTAAATTTTAAAAAATGTTTTAAATTTTTTATTATTTTACAAAATTTTTTTTTGTTAAATAAACAAGTAAATAAAAACAAGGAAATTAATTTTCTCGTTTTTCTGCACCAATTTTAGCATCTCATTACAATGTTCATTAACAAAGTGGAATGGTTCAATGATTTAATTAACCATCGCAATTAAAGGACGATTGTGTTGAAACAATACGAGCGGTTTCAGTTTCTAATCAGAGCATGGTCGAGTTAACTAGTTGCAATCAATATTTTAATTGCCTGCCAATCCAATTTCCATTTGCAGTAATCAAGGAGCTTTACTTGCCAAATCATGAGTTGAAATTGAAAATATTCTCTTCTCTCCCAATGCATGGTTGAATTACACGTTAAACTTTAAGTTGGCGCCACTTTTTATTATTTATACATTTATTTATTTATAGGATTTGGAGGAATTCTGTTTCCGGTTTTCAATGAATCATATGACAGCCATAGCGCAAACTGACGCATTCTGTAAATTGGAAGAACAAACTCTGAAAACGTTTATTGTCAAAGCTGCTCAATACGGTGCATTCAAGTATTAATTCCATTAATGGACAAGAATCTTCCATTTTTTTTATTATGTTGCAAAGAGTTTTTTTTATTTTATTATTATTTTATTATTACATACGAATGAATTTGTTGGTTTAGGTATGTAAATGTAGGTAACTTCATTTTTTTTTATTTGAAACACTTTATTTATAAATAAATACTATTTTATCTGTTGTTGATTACTCGTTTTTTTATTTTAAAAAAATAAGATTCAAAGGGTTGGTGGAAATTGTTAGTTTTTTACGACGTGTTTGTTTACATACAGGAATAATAAAATTGGGAAATATCGTCGTAAATAAACACGAAATTGTTGTTTAAACGATGTATTTGAGCGAGGAAAGTTGGATATCGACGATAAAAGTGGAGAAATATTTTTGGTGTGGCGCCAAAGTAGTGGAAACGTGGGATGTGCGTGACCACTAATCGATTGACACTTTTGTGATTAAGCACGAGATAAGTGAAGCGAAAGATAAAGTAAGTTGTCATTTCATTTATTTTCAGTGTCAAAACAGGAAATGAGTGCAACAAAAGGTTGCGAGACATCTGCTGAAAGTTAACTTTTACTCGTGAGAGAAACAGAAATGATAAACATTAGAAATTTAAAAAAAAACGAAGGTTCATGCAACGTTTACGACGTATTTGGACATTAAATGCGCGTCGCTAAAGGATTGAACATGATGGGATTTACTTGAATCCGGTTTGTTGTCCATGACTTTATCCCATTTACTGCTCGACAACATCTCGTCTGCAAAGATTTTTGGCTCGGATTGCCGTTTTTCCAGTGCTTGCATTCGTAAAAGGTCCATTACGAGATTCAAGTGCAGGGAAACTCGAAAGCTCCAATCCTTAATCCTCTTTTCCTTAGCTAACTGCTTATATAAAATTGATAGTGGGTGGGACCATTGCATTGCAGGGAAAGCCAACATCAAACACGACAAATTACTCGATTTTTATTGAAAAAAATGCATTTTTTATGCTCGGCTGTAATTGTATTTGGAAATTTTATTCGAAAAAAATCGAAACGCATTATTGTGTAATCATGTGATGCATTAAAAATCCATATCGTTATCTAGTCATCTTAAGAGACCCGCCCTAAACGAACACAATTTTTAGTTTAATACTTTGTAAATTATTTTTTGATCATATCGTCGTTAAAATGGCATTTAGTAATTAGCGAAAATAAAAAAAACGAGGTGAGAAATTCTTCTTCCGTATTCGGCCATAAGAGAATGATCGCGAACGATTCGGTGACGTCAAGACCTGTCGCGTGCGCCAGTGGAATTGCGCATGCTCAGTGCGCTCGTTCCCGGGAATATCGAGCGGGAGCAGCGGCTAGGTCCAAAGCCACGTGGTCTTGTTTGACCTTTTGTCATACCTCGAAACGGATGCGCCTCAATTTCTGACATCCTGTGCTCAGACTTTAGTCTCCCGGGCAATTGCATTGGCAAAGATAAATCGCGTTTAATTGAAAGCGAGCATTATAAAGGCGGCATTGTTTTCCAAATGATTTGATTTCTCTCGTTTTATTTGCTCGTTCTGTGGGCGCCCTCGTCTTTGTCTCTCTCGCTTTTCAAGCATTAACGAATCTCTCTCATTCACCAAGCTGTCATTGAATGATGGCAGTTTAGCTTCTTCCTCCGAGCTCTTCCTCCCCGTACAGCACACGCAAGGTCGGTGAATCGATCCACGTGACGTCACAGCACACAATGACGTGCGCGCGCCACACAGAATCCGCCACCACGCTTTTCGGGCTCTAAACTGGTATCGGCAAGATTGTTTAAACGCTCAGTCCGCCACTGACGAGCACACACACCCACAGCCCAGCACTCTGCCACGCCATCGGATGCAGACGGAGCACATCCAACCAATGCAACTCGATGCTCCAGTGAGTATTTGGCGAACGCCACTTTTCTTCTGCTGACCCCTGGGCAAAATGACGGCGGTCCTCCATAGATCTTTGAGCTTCTGGGTGCCCCCCACCTCGCATCCAGGGTAGAAGAACCTGACCTGCTTTTCTGCCACTTGCAATCGATTGGCTCGTGCGACCTCTTGGCATCTTGCACGTGACCCCTTTCGTGGAACCCATCTCATTTTCATCATCGTCATCTTCATCTTTTTACGATTCAATCCTCCCGCTAACTCCGAACCTCTCGATTTAATAATGCAAAACAGAAAAAAAATCCTTTCCTTCCATTACGATTTCTCTTTCCGTCCATAGATTTATTCCCCTCATCCTCTCGCATCCCCCGACTCTGCTCCCGAGGCATCTACGGCAGGAGGGGGGCAGCCGCCTTTGGCTCACTGCCCTGCATTGCACCATCAGGTGTTTCGTCTGCAATGCAGGTGGCCAGAACTTGCTTCAGTTTTTTACACCGCTCTGTCCTTTTACCTGTCCATCAGGTGTTTGATGTGACCGATAAGCAGCCCTGCATTTTCCCATTACAGACGGTGCGATTTTTATTTTACTTTATTTTATTCTTCTGTTATATTGCACGAGACAGCTGTTTTCTCTCATGCAATTTCCTTTTTTTTCTTCTATTTTTATTATTCCTTTTGCTTTTTCTTTCTCCCCTTTTTTTCTTTATGTCAAACAAAATTTGTATCGATCAGATAGAGACTGTGCCAAAATGTGAGAAGCGGCGCATGCGCGCGCTCATTCTTTTGTCGTTGACACGAATGCTTGGCCCTCGGGTTGACACAGGTTGATTTTGGAGCAAGCCTCTCGGGATGACATGTAGAAGTAGGAGGATTCTATTTTAAGAACGCTGGGTGGTGCCTCCACGATCTCTGACTGTATTACGTCATGTCGTTTGCTTTAACTGTGCTTTAGTGCGGCGCCGCGGCGAGAAGCGAATTCGAGTTTAAAGACGATGCGCAAAGTGGATTTTATCGAAATCCATATCTTTTAATGCACAACCTGTGCGTTTTGTACAGATAAAACCTTCAAAATGATATAAATCACGCCCGATTCAACGTTTTTTCCACACGTCAACTTTGACGTAACGTTCGAACGTTTGATAAAGCCATTTGGCAGTCGTTACTCCTTTTTTTTCCTCCGTGAATTTACGATAATTGCGATCTTATTGACTTAATTTTGAATTTATTATTATTTGTTTTTGTTTTGGCACTCGGTAAATAGAAATAAATCGCATTCGTAACGTAATTTTTCAGTAGGAGAGCAGCGAAGTCTCATTTTTCACCCATTCTTTTGTAGTAAACGAAACAATTCACACCCGCTGTGTTATTGCAAGTTAGGCTTAACTTAATAGAAATCGATACATGTTCTACATTTTTTATTCAACCATCCAACCACGCCGCATCACGAATGAATGAACTCGGAGCAAAAAAAAACAAAAACAATATCATTCTTCTAATAACAGTAATAAACAAACGAATCAGTCGCCATTATTCTTAATCAGCAGCGAATTCCGTTTTAGTCAGATGAAAATGAAAATGAAAATCTCTCGGTTGCCATAGTTGCGTCGATTTGAATAATTTAACGATCTTTATCAAGTCACGCGCACGTGCACAATTAAGAATCTTATCAAAAATTTCTCTTGCTGGCATTGCACGCCAACATGGCTCGTCCTCTCCATCTTCCTCGTGCCTCGTGCAGGTGCCACTTGACCCTTGAAATTTAATGCGGCTCTGATGCTCTCGGCTCGTGCCAAACTTGTTTGCCCAGCGTAGCAAAGTGGAACGAATCGGTGGAGTGGCAACGCTTAACGGGCTTCCTGCTAGCTTAAGGGAGGAGTTTGTGTGTCAATAAAAATTTTGCACACTTGTGTTTTAACGGGAATAAAAAGAAAATTATTTTTATCCCCTCGAAGAGCGTAATCGATGTTAAACAGATAAGGTGATCAATAATTCGAATAAGAGCACGTGAATCGATCAGTCCGTGACCTTTATTGAGCTTTGAAAACAAGAGAAAGTCGCTGTGACGTCAGAATTGCAATATCTGTAACCGAGTGAATTTATGGAGCGGCTTCTCTGTGGGGCACCGGCGCTGTGCAGTGTAGTTTTCCACGGGCGGAGCTTTTGCTTGCATTTTATTAATTTTTTTCTCTCTTTTCTCCCCAGTTATTAGTCAAGTGCTGAGGCTCAGGATCAGCAGGGCCAAGACGCAACATGGCGGCTGGGCCAAGAAGAAGAGAAAAACTATTGTCCTTTCTTCTATTGGTGACCATCGCCTTGGTAAATGCTTCGTGGTCCGAAGATGAAGAAGACCCGCTTCTAGTGCTCACCACCAAGGGCTGGGTGCGCGGCACGACACTGACCGCGGTGACCGGCAAGAAAGTAGACGCGTGGCTGGGCATTCCGTACGCCAAACCGCCGTTGGATTACCTCCGATTCCGCCACCCGAGACCCAGGGAACCGTGGTCCGGGGTGTGGAACGCGACCAAACTGCCCAACTCCTGCTGCCAGGTGAACGACACGTACTTCGGCGACTTCCCCGGCTCGATGATGTGGAATCCCAACACCCCGGTCAGCGAGGACTGCTTGTACTTGAACGTGTGGACGCCGCGACCGCGTCCGAGCCGGGCGACAGTCATGGTGTGGATTTTCGGCGGGGGGTTCTTCAGCGGCTCGGCGACGCTCGACGTGTACGATCCGAAAGTGCTGGTCTCCGAAGAGAACGTGATCGTTGTTTCGATGCAATATCGCGTTGCGTCTCTAGGGTTTCTGTTTTTGGATCGAGAGGACGTGCCTGGTAACGCTGGAATGTTTGACCAACTTTTGGCACTTCAGTGGATCCACGATAACATCGCGCGGTTTGGCGGTAATCCCGACAATGTGACTCTGTTCGGCGAAAGCGCGGGCGCCGTGAGCGTCAGTCTTCATCTGTTGTCGCCGCTGAGTCGTGATTTGTTTAGTCAGGTAACGAAATTCGATGTTTTGCAAACGAGTTTTATTGATAAATTTGTTAAATACGATTCGGAATTACATTTTATTTGTTTCGTTTTCAACGCATGCGCGAATTTATTCGTTTATGATGATACGAAGATTGTCCGATCGATTTTCGCCTCAATTTACTTGACGTTTTAATGATTCAATTCCGCAGTTCAAGGATTCAGTGTGTTTTATGGGTAGGGAAAAATATATTTAGAAAATTTTTGAATTTTTGATTAGTCTAATAACTCGATGTGCGCTCATAACTAAATCACACCCCCTTGTGCATAAATAATGACATGCAAGCAGCATGTAAACAGTAATTTGCATACTGAGCAAAAATTTCTAAAAATAAATATTTATGCAAATAACTATTATTATTTTAATCGTATTTGCAGGTCATTCTGCAGAGTGGAGCGGCAACGGCGCCGTGGTCGTACGTTCCGTACAACAAAGCGCGAATTCACGCTCTGCGACTGGCCGAAGCGGTTCGATGTCCCCACACGATGCGAGAGATAGACGCGATGGTCGAATGTCTTCGCAGAACCGATCCCATAACCCTAGTCGAGAACGAGGGCAGCGATTCCCTCGGTATTTGCGAATTCCCTTTCGCTCCTGTCATCGACGGTTCATTTTTAGACGAGACACCACAGGTGTCGTTGAAACGGAAAAGTTTCAAGAAAGCACCCATGTTGGTAGGCAGCAACACGGATGAGGGCAATTATTTCCTCATTTATTTTCTGCCAGAACTTCTTCCACTCGCTGAAAATGTGTACGTGGATCGGGAGGATTTCGTCAAATCCGTGCGCAAGTTGCACCCGAATTTGAACGCGATAGCGCAAGACGCGGTCGTGTTCGAGTACACGGACTGGTTGAACCCTGACGACCCCGACCGTAATCGAGATGCCCTGGACAAGTCGGTGGGCGATTACTACTTCACGTGCAACGTGAACGAGTTTTCATATCGCTACGTACAAAGTGGACAGAACGTTTATATGTATTACTTCACGCATCGCTCCACCGTTACGCCGTGGCCGAAGTGGATGGGAGTGCTGCACGCCGACGAGATCGCGTTCGTTTTCGGGGAACCTCTCAATCCTGCCAAGGGATACAATGCAGCTGAACAAGAACTCAGTAGGCGTATCATGAGATATTGGACCAACTTTGCCAAAACTGGGTATGTTTTTAACTGTTTTAAAACGTTATAAGCGATATTTTGCACATAAAATATGCAGAAAATCTGAAAAATGTTGCACAAAGGCTACGAAATATGGAAATAAATTTAGAAACTGTAGTAAATATTCTAGAAACTGCAAAAGATCTGCTAGAAGCTGCAGCAAATCTGGTAAAAGCTGAAGTAAATCGGGCAAAAACCGTAGTAAATCTGCTAGGAACTGTAGTAAATCTTCTAGAAATTGCAGTAAATCTGCTAGGAACTGCAATAAATCTGAAATAGTTGTAGTAAATTTACTTAAAGCTGCAGTAAATCTGCTAAAAGCTGCTGTAAATTTACTTAAAGCTGCAAGTAAACCTGCTAAAGGCTGCAGTAAATCTGCTAGTAGCTGCAATAAAGCTGCAACTAAGCTGTGGCTGCGGTAATGCCACAGCAACAAGCTGCAGAAAACACTCAAAAAATGCAGTTAATCTGAAGTAACTGCAGCATATTAAAAAAATACTGAAAAGCTTTTTAAAAAATTCGAAAAAAAATTTAAAAAATTTTTAAAAATGCAGGAAAAAAATGGATAAAAACGCGAAAATATTGCAGAATGTACACACAAATGTTTAAAAAAATTGCAGAAAATTTAAAAATAATGAAAAAATGCAGGAAACACAAAAATCTGAAGAAAAAATAAAAACTGATCGAAACACAAAAATATACAAAATTCAGAAGAAGAAAAAAACTCCCATAAATCTAGAAATATCCTCCCACATCAATTTAAACTCAATAGATTACCAATCATCAATTAACCCATTCATTACAAAGACAAGATCTGAGATAAATATACCAATTAACCAAACTTGATCAATAACTCAAAGAGATATTTTTAGACATTTTAACTCTCACCCACTTTCTTTGTTTGCTTCCCGGAATTTCCGTTTACAGTTAACATCGATAGAGATATAATTTCTCAATTGTCCTCACGCACGTTAAAATTTTTTTCTATTAAATTACTTAATCCTTTGTTTGAATTTCCTAATTTGTGCGCATGCCGCTGAATGGATCATTCAGTTAACGTGATTCATCATTGAATTCATCACCGAAAATGCTTGGCGCACTTCCCAGTCCAATATATACGTGACTATTCGCGGTTTCAGCTCAATTATAAATCAATACATAAATCAGATATAAAATAATTTCGTATACCTAATTATACTGGTTAAAACCGAGGGGTGTTTTGACAATTAACTTGTTGATTTTTTTATGATATTAATTATCTTTCTTGCAAACACGTTGCACAAAAAATGGCTTCCTAAACAAGTCGTAAAACAGAGTAAATTGCATGTCGACAAATGGAATCGAGCACTTAATGCTCGTAATGCTACTGTACAACTTGACTTAATGGATTGATTTTTTGCGAAGTAGGTCTTAATGACGTCACCTGAAGGAAGTAAATGATGTAATGAAAAATCAATGCCAATTTTCAAAGCTTTATCAACATAAAACTTGAGGAATTTAATATAATGATTTTGGTGGTTTTGGAACGAGTTCGAGTGGATTCTTTTGTTCTTTTGCAGCTGCTTCTTTGAGTTATTGATTAAATTAATTATAGTTGTTTCAATTTCGGAATTTTCAAGAATTTTAAACCTTTTCTGCAAGATTTTTCAAAGATTTTTGTGTATTTTTTGCCATTTCGTCATTTCTTCAGATTTTTGTGTATTTTTATGTATTTTTTACTGTTTTTATCAGGTTTTTATGCATTTTCTGCAAGTTTTTCCACATATTAATGCATTTTTTGCATTTTTATTTACGTTTTTTTTACATTTTCTTTCTAGTAATCCCAGCTTGTCACCTGACGGTTCTTGGACCCGCACTTACTGGCCAGTACACACGTTCTACGACCGAGAATATCTTCAACTGTCGGTCAATAGCAGCGCTACGGGGCGAGGTCCCCGGCTGAAACCTTGTGCCTTTTGGAAGCAGTACCTACCTCAGCTCATTGCTGCCTCAAGTAAAACAAATTTCTTTGCTATTCTTCTTTTTAATAACACCATAAAAGCGAGTGCACTTCACTTTAATAGTTTCTTTTACACCACACACCTCTTTACAACTCATAAATTCCCGAAAAAACATCCAACTCGCGTTATACAACTCGCTAAACACGGAATAACATCTGTTTTGCACTTTACGTCGCCACTTTGCGTTGTCGGAAGCATCCGTTATGCAAATTCAAAACCATAACTGTTTCTGCTATGATTTCCAAACGCATTTGTTTATTTGAAAACCTGCAAACGATCCCATTGAATTAATACGATCGCCACAAATTCGAAATCTACATTTGACGCAGTGTGGTCATTCGCAGACCTCAATTGAGAGGCGACCCGCATCCGCGTGTAATGAGTGCGAGAATTTGCGGTAAGAGACACGAATTCGTGTAGTAATGAAGGAAAAAACCGCTAATCAAGTGCTGGGATTAGAGGAGAGGAAATTATATAAGTCCGAGAGAAAGTAAAGAATGAAGAGTAAGTAATTAACGGTATTAATGAAACAAGTCGGGTCGAAGGGTTAAAAATGGAGGAGAAATAAAGGGATGAATAATTGAATGGTTGGTGTGTTTATTTGCTGGAAATGATCAATGTTTAATTTGATATTTGATCAAAGAAGGCGGTTAATGTCGAGTAATTCGATCGATGCAAACTGCGGTGTAAGTCTGCTTGAAATTTGGTGGTAGTGAGTTAGTCGGGTGCGAGGAAATGATTTGAAAGCACATTAAGTTCAGTCGAGGTGTTTCACGCCTCATTAAGTCGAATGTTGGATGTAAATAAGAGAGTTATTAATGAGTTTTGTGTAGGGATTGATAGGTTTGTAGGTGAAATAATTAGTGAGTGGAAAAGTTGGCGAATGTTTAATACGTTGTGCAAAATGTGAAAATAAGTTTAATAAACTATGCAAAATGACCAAATAAGTGAGCAAATTGTGCAAAATTTGCAAATAAGTTAACAAATTGTGCAAAATTTGCAAATAAGTTAACTAATTGTGCAAACTCGACAAACGTTTAACAGAAGTCAAAAACTGTGCAAATCTCACAAAAGTTGTGCAAAATCGACAAATGTTTAACAAAACTTTATGAAAAATTAAAGTTTAATTAACAAAAAATGTAGAAAATTAAAAAATGTATATAAAAATCTACAAATTTGTAACAAAAATTCTGCAAAACCTACAAATTTTAAGCATAAATTCTTCAAATTCTACCAAAAGTTTTACAAAATTCTTTAATTCATTCAAAACCTGCACAAAAAAACTTATATATTCATCCAACACTTCCAACCCTGGTGAAAAAAATTTCGGAGGATAATGTAGAATACCTACTACAGAATGCTATAGAATGTTTCATAAATCCCATAGAATTCTATGGGATTTATGAAACATTTCACAGCATTCTATAGCCTTTTTCACCATGGGAAGAACCTTCAACCCCATCCACAACTCACCAAAATCCATCATCACCACCCTCCTTCCCAAATCCCACTTCATTACACTAAACTTCCCCAAACCACACCCAAAAATTCATCTAAAGAACCAACTTCCTCGAATCCTTAATAAAAATATCTGCGGTTACAAAGCAAAGAGCACATTCCTTTCACCAACCCAGACTTCTTCGCTTCTTGTTTCGAAGCAGATAAAGAAAACTCAACTGCCATTCAGCTCATTTTCTACACCCAAAATCGATTTCTCCTTACCCAACACCGTATTTCAATACCCCACGACAAAACTACAGGAAAACCTTTCAAAATTAGAAATTAAAAATCCAATAACTGATAAAAACCTTCGAAACTTTCCATTATTAAAATATTAATGCGCAGAAATTGATATCCAAGCCTTTTCGCAATTCAATTAAACGATAAAGGCCAAGTTACGCCCAAAGAGGATGAAACGAAAATAATACTTGAGATTGGAAGAAGCAATATAATGATGTCTTTCGTTTCTTTTTATTTCGATATTGAATTTTTCTTTTTCGTCTCGATTACGCTGCAACAAATCTTTGCTGCAATGGCTAAGATAAATGTGTTTGGCAAGTCAGGCGAAACGTTAATCGGGTTTGAGCAACCTTTACGAGATTTTCTCCAGTCCGAACGTGTCATTGGGTTCCCACGGGGGAAATAACAGGTGCCCGACAAGCTTACGAGGTAATCTGGGTTTCGGCATCGATGGTTTTCGCTTTGTTTGATGCTTAAAATGTCGATTAGAATATTGGAAAATGAGAAACGGCGAGTTTTCTTCGTGTAATCTGCGGGTTTGACGCAATAGGGAAAGCGGTTCATTTTGTGACGTGTTATTTGCGTCATCCGCAACTCGGTGTCCTATTAAAGTTGTCAGGGACGATTGCCGAGTTCCTGTATCTGATAACGGTTGGGTCTTTAATTTTCCGTGACCTAGATATTAGGGATGCTAATGTGGGGTTTAAAGATTCTCTTTTTAGGAATGCAAAAGAGGTGATAAATAGTTGAAGGGAATTTTTTTGGGGGGGGATTTGCGATAATTTTGTGTTATGTTTAAGGGAAATGTGGAATTAGAATAAATTATTCAGAAGAGAGCAAAATGTTTGCGAAAATATGCAGAAATATAGTAAAGAGCTCAATAAAATGTTTAAAAAAAACAATAAAATACTGCATAATATGAGCAAAATACAGTAAAATACAAAATAAGTATTAGAAAATCAGCAAAATACTTCAGACAATATCAAAAATCAATAAAACACTTCAGAAAATAAGAGAAAATCAACAAAATCCTTCAAAAAATTTAAGAAAACAAGAAAAATACTTGAAAAAATATGGAAAAGCAGTAAGTAAACACACAAAGCATGCAAAAATCCATAAAACACATCAAAAACACCCACAAAAATCAGTAAAACATATCGGAAAACCAACAAAACCTTCACTCTGAAAAGAATTACCTTCTAAAACCCAAACCTCTTAATTATTCCCATAAAATCTAATCTTACTTTTACAACAACCTCCCAAAACAAATGATCAACAAAGCCCATCATAGTGATTTACAGTAATTGTAATTTAATTTCACCACAAAAGATTTAATGCCCACTCGTATATCAACAGAGCGGATGCGAATATAAATTTCCATTCCGCTGAAACAAATGTTGTCATAAAATCCGAAACAAATGTCAACTTTTATTTCATAATTTGTTGCAACTACATTTCACACTCTCTTCTCTTATTTGCAGATAATCTTTCCCAGAATTCCAACTGCCCAGTGACTCTATCTGGTGCAAACTTCAGCTTCTCTATACGGGAAATGGTGATGATTCTAATAGCATGGAGACTCATTTGTGCATTAATCGTGTGATTGGAGCATTCGTCGTTCGTCTCCTCATCTGTCGTCCTCCAGAAAACGGCAGCGCAAGAAAGAAAAACAAAGAAATTCAAAGAAAAAGAAAAACAAAAATATATAAATATATATATAAAGAACAAAAGAGATGAGGTGAAGCAAAAAAGGGTTTTGTAAAACCCTTCTACTAGCTACAGAAGACCATAAACTGGGGTGGAATAACTCCACAGCCTTTGATTACAAGTTTCAAAGAGAAAAAAGTAGGAGAAAATACAAATTACTATGATTAGTCTACTTAAAAACATAAAAAGCAATGAAAAATGATTATTATATATAATAATATATCTATATTCACGAGAAAGTAAGAAAAAAACAGTGGGGATGGTACAGTAATATGCCAGTATTCTTATTCCACTCATTCTCCTATTCCTGCCTATTCCAAGCTTGTGCAAAAATCTTTTATCTTTTCATCATTTCAAAATCCCACACTTTTCTAGTCGTCAAATTACTTAGCCTCGATTAAATAATCAAAATCCTTGAAAAACTAGCCTCACTTTGTCCCTCAACTCCCGTGGCATGGATGGTCCAATACCAGGAGTTGCCTTTGCTCTAGTCGTAGTTGTTTTTCACTGCTGAAACCATTAGACACACGATTCTCGTTACGAGACTAATATACATTAGATAAACAAGATAAATTACACATTAGCTGCACAGCCGCAGCATTGTGGGGTACATTTTCACACCCTTTATTATTAAAAAGGACCGATTCTAGGGTAGAGCAAGAAGTGCCAAAAATTCAATTCGATACATTTTTTTAAAAAAAACATGCTTTTTATGCAATGTAATGTCTGATTTGATTTATGTAGATATAGATACGAGAGGATCTTATCAGACGTATTGATCGAACATGAAAAACGTGGGGCCTTAAATATTCAACCAAAAGCTGCGTAACTGTAAAAGTCGATGCTTCTTTTATCATTTAAAATTCAACAACAAAACAACACAAACTTAAAACATTGAAAAATATTAAAATATTTAAAAATATTGAAATAAACAGAAATTTCGCACTGCCTTGCCTTACCCTTCAACCGGGCCTCGTTGAAATTGAAAAAAAATGCCTTTTCACTGATCGGAGTAAGCCTAAAAACAGTTCGGTCCTTCCCCCAGCCCTTAAAAGATTGAAAAAACACTAGATTTTAGTTTGTAGTGGACGATGTTATCATATCACAAGTGATACAAGGTTTGGAAATGTTTAAAAACGTTTAAAAACGAAAAAAAAAGTGAAAAACAAAACTTAAACTAAAAAAAGGCAATCATCTTATCAGTCAGCCTCTATTATTCTTGTAAGTGTAGGTGTTATTTAGAGAGCTACTACTGCCATACTGTGCTGTTCACAAGAAAAAGAGAAAATTAACAACACATATCTATTTAATCATTGCAGAAATTAAGTTTAAAAAGGAAAAAACACTCAATTTGTAAGGGAATTCTAAGCTTCGTGTTTAGGCTTAACAGGGGCGTTATTCAAGGACAATGTGATGTTTCGGCTTTGTACAAAACTCAGAAAAACAAAGGAAAAAACAAACAAAAAAATATACATATATTGTAAGGCAAATGAAGGGTTTTCGCCACACGCTAAGACAATCTTTTTGTCTCTTCTATTTCTTGTACTTACTCAATTATGAAAACAGTTTGTCAGCTTTTGTCAACGAAAAAAATCAGAAAATGGAAAATTTTTCCCTCCCCCTCCCCGCCATTAATTAATCCTTTAGGCAAATTAATCGATGGAGTCCAAAAAAATAATTTTTTTTTTAAATTTTTCAAATTTTTTCAAATTTTTTCAAATTTTTTCAAAGATGTTATATATTTTATGAATGCAATTTAGATGTTAAGCTGTTTGGTTTATCCCTTGGTTTTGGTTACCGAGTTGTTGTTATTGTTGTTGTTGCTGTTGCTGTGGTAGGTGATAATAGTCGAGGATGGCTAATTTTTTCTTTTTTTATTATTATTATATTATTATTATTACCAGTATTAATTTTTTTATATTAATTAATCCCTGTGTAGTGAGTTATTTGTTGTCTAGTTTGTGCTTCCTAATCGACATTTAAGCAATGCAATATGTGAGTGTTGTTTTTGGACAGCAACATGTCACAAAATTAGGCAGTTATCAATAGATGGCGCCTGCGTGTAGTGAAGACTTCCATATTAAAACACGTTCCTCATTTATTTGTCTGTTTTTTTTTTTTCATTTTCGAGTCTATAACGTGATAAAACACAATTCTTTAACGAATCGAAACCTAGTAATCAACTGCAGTGTGAAATGCTCTATTTAAGTTTATTTCCTCTTACAAACAAGAGTTGATTGTTTTTTAATTCCTAGGCGGAATCAGGACAGTTAGAATGATCGATTTTCTGGAAATTGCTCGATCGGATCGCAGTTCCTTGAATCGCTGCTTTCGCAGCTGCAAAAGGAGCATCTGGAGCTGTCATTTTGTCCTTGTGAACGTAAATAAATACGTCTTCTACAATAAATTTAAATTTAAATTAAAAACAAAAAGCGACGCTCTAACTCTCTTAATTGCTTCAATTATTTCTGATAATACTAACCGTCGTAGGTTTTGTCTTCTAAATCATTCTCACAAGTGTACAAAACAGCGTACGATTCGTAGTCGGTTGCCACGGCGACGTATTCGTCCACATCGGCACCTTTTTTGATAATTAAATTTGTAAAAATGTTAAAATATTTAATAAGTTTCGATTTTTCCCCGCCTTTTTTTGCCCCTTACCGTCTTTGACGCTGAAAACGCCGGGGCTCGACATCGTGAACGATTTAATTTTATCGATTTTGTCGCCACTGAAAAAATTTTGAATAAATTCAAGAAAAACAAAATCGATATCAACCATACTCTTTCTCAATGCCGGTCGTGCGAATTGTGTTCTCGGGTTTCGTTTTCACTTCCATATTGACACATCTGTCGTTGTCGCTGTCGGTTTCCTCGACCAAATACCATTTCTGGCTGTCAAACTGGAAAATAATCACGTTTCTTCATCAAAAACAAATTACAAACGTAAAATAAAGAAGTATTTAACTCACTTTCTCGACATCGAAAGCGGGAACTGGCGCTATCTGCGGGCAAACACCCGCAAACTCATCGGAATCCGCCGTAGCCGCTGCGATGGAAGAGAAAACGACGAGGAAAAGCAATTTCCCGTCCATATTTCACAGTTTTTCAGCCCCGGTTAATCAACATCCCCTTTATATACTCTCTCCAGCCATAAAAGAACCAGAACTACGCAGTTCGACTCGCGAACAAACAATAAAAATTGCTGCAAGCGGATGTCAACATTGTCAACAAAGAAAATAGTGCAACTGAATGTCAAGGTAAAGTGGAAATTTCTACAATTTATCCATCACCCCCAATGACAACTACTTGATAAAACGCACAAGGAAATCCGGGAAGAGTAACACAATGTGCTCTTGGGGGAGGGGGAAACGTTAATTACAACGTGTCACTTCGTAATTAGGCCTATTTTTAGCCGAACAAAAGAAAAACACGTGGTCGAGCGCCATTTTGAAACTCTTATAAAGCAAACAAAGTAAATAAAGAGTAAACAAAGCAAAAATTTGAATGTCAGATGACAATTTCTTGGTCACACACTCCCAGATAGCACAATTATGTCTGAGAGATATATCTTAGCAATTTGTCTATATGTAAACAAAGAAAACATTGTTTAAACAAACGAGAATTTTGAATTTCTTGGTCGCGCACTCCCAGGTAGCACAAGGGGTCATCCATAAATTACATAACGCACTAATAGGGGAGGGAGGAGTTTAGAAAATGTTATGGAAGTGTTATTTGCAGCAGGGGAGGGGTGAATCAAATTTTACGGAAGTGTTACGGATTTACTCTTAGAGGATTTGTAAATTTACTTTTTGTATTTGCTTAATTCATCAATGTCAATAGATTTTGAAAGTGAGGTGTTGTTATATAATTTTTTAGGGGGATCTCTATTTTGTTACTGAAGTGTTACAAGGAAAGGGGGAGGGGTTTAAAATCTCTTAAAAAGGCATTACATAATTTATGGACAGCCCCCCAATTATATCTGAAAGATATCTGAGAGATATATCTTAGCAATTTGTCGTAAAGAAAGGAAAGTTTTGAATGTCGGAGACAATTTTTATTAAACAAGAGAAAAAAAAATCCAACTGCATTCTTGAAAAAGATTCTTGCAACACTTTATAAAGTTCTTTGTTCCTTTAATGTGTATAAACCACAACCAACTGTTACGAGTTATAACCGGTAAACCGGAAATGCAAAATATAAACGGGTAAATTCGATAATCTATTGCTGTAACGCCTTTGTGCGAGACGTCGTAAAGTTTCCAAGGTTTTGCAAACAACTTTTCCTTTCCTCCTCATCCTTTGGAAGCCCCTTACTAAGAATGTCAACAATGACATCACAACCTCGTTACCTCATTTCCATTGAAAATCCATTGAAAAAGTTAAAAAAAACGAGAAAAATCAGGAAAAGAAAGAAAAAATCACAAATTACACACGAATTTCGTTAGTTTTTGGATTTCTGCCACCAGTGGGTGCTAACTGCAATCGGTTATTTGGATTTTGTACCGCTAGGAGGGGCTGCGATTCGGGTAAGGCATCTTCGGCCGCACGTCCGACCGTTTTATGCGGGGATTTGCCCAACGTGTTCATCTTTCCCGGCTCGTTCGGCGCGATGGGCGACGGCGGGGGGACCCTCAACTGACCCGGCGGCAGGGGTTGGGGGGGATTGACGGTTTTGGACTGATGCGGCGAACCGGCGGTGTGCGGCGCATGCGTGACCGCCATAGCCCCTACATTGGGTTCGTGATGATGAGGCGATTTGCGGGTTTGTTCTGCGCTTCTTTTCGGCAGTTTTGCTTCGAGTCTGTTCTTATCTCGTTGGTAATAAACTCCAGCGAAGATGAGCACATTGAGAATGAGCAGAGAACAGCCCACGGCGATTGTCACACTGAGCGCCGTAGAGTAACCCCCAGGGCCTATGGCTTCCACTCGCAGCGGCTCAGTTTGGTTCTTGGCCTGCGGCGTCGTCTCGGCCCGCGCGCCGTCGACCGGGGCGTCCGGCGGGGTGGATTGCGGCGGGGGCTTGAGGCCGAAGTAGATCAAGTCTGTGAGATTAATGCGCGGGTAGGTCGAGTTGATTGATGTGTATGGAGGGCTTTGAGTCGGGGGTCCGTGGGTGTAGGGAACGGCGTGGCGGACGTTGCCTTCGAAGGTGGAGGGGTCGTCGTGGCGGTTGAAGAGGTGGTGTTTGATGCCGACCGATTCGTCGCCCGGGTGGTGTATTTCCGGGATTAGTTTCGTCCAGACCGAGAGTTTGTGGGCGCGGTAGTGGTGCCGGATTTTTGGGCGCATTCCTGTAATGGAAATTATTTTTAATTTTTTGTTGTTGAGGAGTTTGATCGATTTGAAGGGGTTGGGATGGTACTTCCGGTTTGGTTGGAGGTCTTGGATTTCTGGGGTGTGTGTTGTGGGTGTTGGTATGTGGAATGGGGAATTTCGAGTTTGTAATCAAACCGGAAGTGCCATTTTTGGCGTTTTGAATTTGATGAGGAAGGCATTTTTTGTCAGAACTGAATTCGGAGCTGTTTGGAATAGTACTTCCGGTTCGATTAGAAGCTTGAAAATTTATGAACATTATGATAGCGGTATGTAATTGGAGCTCTTAAAATTTTACGTTCGTAGCCGGACCGGAAGTGGCTATTTCGCCTGCTCTGAATATGCTTTCCCTCTTCGCTGTAATTCGGAGCGAGCTACAATAGAACTTCCGGTTGGATTCGGTCCTTTAAAATTTATGGACATCAAGATAGTGATATGTAGTTGGAGTTCCCAAAATTTCACATTCGAAACCAAACCGGAAGTGTCGATTTCGTCCGCTCCGAATATCATTCATATGCTTTTTCAATTACTAGAATTCGGAGCTGAAATGAACTTCCGGTTTGATTCGAATCATTAATTTTACGAACATGCAAATCCACGCAAAAAAATCAAATCTTTATAATTTCAACTTCATCACGAAACCGAAAGATCTAATTTGCTGCTCCAAAAACCAGTCAGAATGCTTCCCTGTATGACCTTCATATTGCTTTTAACTCGCATCTGAATCACGAACACCGGTAATTAAAACATTAATATAATCCTCTTAAAATTTCAACTACCAACTAAACCGGAAGTTTCAATTCCATCCTCCAAACATTAACCACCACCTGCAGTGAAGCCAACAATTACTCACCTATACTCAGATACTTTTGATGAATATTTTCATACGGAGGCCAATTAAGCTTTACAAACCGATTTTTATTCTTTCCTCCATGAATAGATGTTTGCTTTTCAGGTTGATTAGGATCACTGCCAATGAATTACAAACAAACATCAATTTAATCGATAATTACAACCATCCATGATCACCTTACCCGCTTTTGGCAAAATTAGTCCAATATCTCATGACTGCTTCGCTCAACATCTTCTCCGTCTTCGTGTAGTTCTTGGGGAAGTAAGTCAACCCGTCGACCAACGGGGCACCGAACACATATGGCAGCTCTTCGCCGTGGACGCATCCCAACCTCTGCGGATAGTCCCCGTCTTTGGTTTGGTAAGCGAAATTATAGAAAAAAGTACGAGCTTGTGACGATGAATGATAACTAGCTGTTTTCACTAACGGTGCTACAACCTGGAAAAACAATTAAATGAGTTTGTAAATGTGGAAACTGGAAATGGTAAAGTGATTAATTGAAAACATTTGTGTGGTAAAAGTTAAGGTGGAATGTGGGTGGGAAATTAGATTTTGTCGGTTTTTAGATGGTTATAGTGCGGTAATTATGTTGGAGCAAACTGGAGGAAAGTTAAAGTATAGGGAATACGAGTTACACTACAACCGAAACCTATGACATCATTTTTTCACGTTTAACATGGGGAAAGTAACAATGAGGTGAAACTAGTGACGTCACATCGTTCTCAGAGTTAACATGGGGAAAATAACAATGAGGTGAAACCAGTGACGTCACAATTTTCAGAGTGTGCTACTTGTGTATAACCCGTATCTATATCTATATTTCTTAGATGGACTCTGTCTGTCTGTCTGTGTGTCCGTTTCCTGGGCTGTGATTGGTCGGGACAAAGTCATGTGACTACGCAAAATTTTAAATTTATGCCGAACCCGAAAAAGGGTTCGGCGGCAATTTTAGTGCTCCAGTGCCAAAATAAAGTAGATTTTTAGATTCTACGGGGTTTTTTGGATAGGATTGAGTGGTTTTAGGATTCTGATGGCTAAAATTTTATACAACTTTCTATAAAGTTGTGGATCGGGCCTAATTTGATTTTAATTTGCCGCCGAACCCGAAAAAGGGTTCGTAGCAGCAAAAATAGTGCTCCAGTGCCAAAATAAAGTAGATTTTTAGATTCTACAGGGTTTTTTGCATATGATTGAGTGGTTTTAGGAAACTGATGGCTAAATATTATATTTAATTTGAAAAAAGGCGTGCAATTGAAGTTTTAAGGTCTGCCCATCTCTGAAAAATGTCACGTGACCATAGGAAGAGCCTATGGTAATGACCTATATAAGTTCTAATTTTTTTACTAAAGTTCACATTGAACAGTTGATAAAGCTGAGACACGGACGGATGGACAGACAGAGTCCATTTCGGAAATATAGATATTTGTTAAATTTTTAAATATTTTCATACATTTTTGAATCCCAAGCGAAGCCGGGTTATTTAGCTAGATCTCTATTAGGGGTGTGCGATATTGCGATATATTGCATTGAGATATTTATTTTGAAATATCGCAATGCGAGATTTCAAAAATATTGCAATGCGATATATTGCACTTTCATATTGCAATATATCGCAATAATTTCAAAATTTGCTTTCTAACTTCAAGTTAGTAACTTGCATATCACTTAGATCACGTGATTGCAATAGGG
>JAQIXT010000795.1:0-24120 GCA_034700445.1 Stenotaenia linearis | reverse complement strand
GGGTATTCTGGTTTGGGGTATTCTGGTTTGGGGTATTCTGGTTTGGGGTATTCTGGTTTGGGGTATTCTGGTTTGGGGTATTCTGGTTTGGGGTATTCTGGTTTGGGGTATTCTGGTTTGGGATATTCTGGTTTGGGATATTCTGGTTTTGGGTATTCAGGTTTAGGGTATTCTGGTTTTGGGTATTCTGGCATAGGGTATTCTGGTTTTGGGTATTCTGGCATAGGGTATTCAGCTTTAGGATATTCTGGTGCTTCTGGCTTGTATTCTGGCTTATGTTCTGGCTTGTACTCTGGCTTGTACTCTGGTTTGTATTCTGGTTTGTATTCTGGCTTGTATTCTGGTTTGTATTCTGGTTTGTATTTTGGTTTGTATTCTGGTTTGTATTCTGGTTTGTATTCTGGTTTGTATTCTGGTTTGTATTCTGGTTTGTATTCTGGTTTGTATTCTGGCTTATATTCTGGCTTGTATTCTGGTTTGTATTCTGGCTTGTATTCTGGTTTGTATTCTGGCTTGTAGGATGGTTTGTAATCTACCTCGTATTCATCAGGTTTATCATCTACTTCATATTCAGATTCATAGCTTGGTTTTGCTTTGTAAACCACTGTAGGTGGTTTATACTGTGGAACCATATAAACAGGCTTATACTCAGTTTCATAGTTTGGTTTGTAGACAACCTTGTACACCGGCTTGTAAACTGGCTTGTAGACGGGTTTATACTCTGGCTTGTAGGCTGGCTTGTACTCGGGCTTATATTCTACCTCATACATTGGTTTGTATTCAGGTTTTGCATACTCTGGCTTGTATTCTGGCTTATATTCAGGTTTGGCGTATTCAGGTTTGTAAGCGGGCTTGTACTCAGGTTTGTAAGCAGGCTTGTATTCAGGTTCATAATCCGGTTTATATTCGGGTTTGTATTCTGGCTTGTAGTCATCATGCTCTTCCTCACCATACGATGGCTTTTTATACGAAGTTATCTTTGCTTGATGATGTCCCACATAATCAGACGTCGGACCTTTGTGCTCCTTCTCATTCCTCTTTTCTTTCTTCGTTTCCTCTTTTTTCGCTTCCTCTTTCTTTTCTTCAGCTAATCCGACGGCTAGTAGTCCTAGCACTATGACAGCAATTGTCTAAAAATAGGTATAAAAACAACAAATTTGTATTGCACAGAATGAGGAAATTAACAGGTAAACATTTGAGAGTAAAGTATTTTGATTATGTAATAATTAAAGTTAAGAATTAAACGATAATCAATACGATTTAAATTTGTAATTGCAATTGAAATCAACTTACCAGATACTTCATATTTGCTAGTGGTATACAAAACTGATCTCCAGACTTGACTTTCAATCCTTTTATACCTCACACGTAAACGTCAACAACTTGGCCTACATTTCGTAATCACGTGCCAATCTTTTTTCGGGGGGGAGGGATCAAACTTTCTCCGTCGTGATGACCATGGCCAGCCGCTGCTCGCTGAAGTGAATGGCCCTCATCCATAATCCCCGCCCTTGCTCTAAGCAACGCAGCTACGGAACTCGATTTCTCCATCTTCCTCGAGTGTACGTAGGTCGTTCAACTAGGTGTGGCACAAAGGGAATCGTGTGAGTCTATACGCAGCATTTTTTAAAACGTTTGTCGGTTAGACTGATATGTTAGGCCATTGCCGCCCCAGGGATTTGGCCTACAAGTACACATAATTTCTAGAAATCAGTTTTTATTTACAAAATTTCCGCAGTCTGATTGCCAACAATGGTTTGTCAGGATTGGAAAAAATGGCTTCATGAGTTCATTCGGGAAATATTAAAGTAAAAAAGTGTCTAAATGAGCTCAGAAGCGATGAAATTGCATCCACCCAATAGTTATCAAATTAGGTAAGGTTAATAAATTTACTGCTTCGATATTATTGAAAATAAAAATAAAAATTTCGTTGAAAATATTTTTTATATAAAAGAAATAAAAATCCACTTTTTTTTCTCCTCTTATTTTTAATTTTTAATTCAACCAAAATAACTTTGGTTGAATATTTCAACTAAAATTTTCAATTTTCAAATTTTCCTCCTACTCGAAGATGCTGAAGCTTTCCTCATGACTTGCAAAATGTGACTTATCCTGGTAAGGTTCACCTCAATTTATTTAAATTTTATTTCCTTTATAATGTTTACAAATTATTGAAATTCCAAAATAATAATAAAAATAAAGGAAATAAATCTGGGTTATAATATAATAAGTATCAAGAAACGATTCACTTTTCACTTTTCAAATCAGAATTAATTTGATAGATTATAAACTTTACTTCCTATGTTTTTATCCTTAATAATCAGCTTTCACAAATATCCAAAAGGAAAAAATAATCCAAATTCGAACTATTAGGTCATTCATTCGACTGGACGTAATCTTAACAGCAAAATGATTTTCTTTTTAAAATTTATAGATTAAATCAGCGTCGGTATAACAAAAAACGGTCGAATGATTAAAAATCGTGCAGCTCAAAGAGAAGAAAAAAAAGTTAATTTCGCTAATAGCCTTTACACCTTGTTATTGAAGGAAAAGTTGCAATTGAATTTCAGGCAAAACTAATTGCTTTTGTTATTTCATTGTTTTGTGTAAGATTGTTAATAACACGTGTAGTCAGAAGCGAGATCCTGTTACAAGCTGGTGAGTAGGCCAAGAGAATGGGGATTAGGGGCGAGATAAAGAGAGCAAAAAGGAGGAAGAAAAGGGAAAATAAACAAAGGAGTTAACCTTTAGTTGAAATGGGTCGAATAAACCCACTCATAAATTATGGAATTTTTTTAGAGGTGAATTAGTGAGGCATTGTTTAAGGCTAATCCTTAATAAATTTGTATGAGGAACATACAGTTTAAATTGCAATTTAAAATATTTTATGTTGAGTGAATTTGTATGTTGTGATCCCTTAAATAAAAACTCTAGTAATGAGAAATCATGCTTCTCAATTTTATGAAAATTTTAATTTTAAAAACTTAAAATTTTCCATGCAAACACAACTTGCGACTATAGTATTAGGAGTGGCAGTGCAGGGATGCCCAACTTAAGGGGGTCGGGACGCTGCATTGCATAATCATCGTTGCGTTACGTTAAGAGTGCTATTTGTAGTATAGTAGTCTGTGCAATGCAAAAAAAAGAGAAAAAAACAAACAAAAAACAGAAAAAACATTATTGCATAATAGCAGACCCACGAGCAGACCTTATTTGCAATTTCTCATACTTGTTTACAACAAGCGAATCCCTACGTGATTTTAACTCAGCTCACTGAAAGGTTTCACCAATACAACATCCTCTCAAGTTGAAAAATATCCAATCATTATTATAATAAAAAGATTGCGTCATAATATGTCTACAAGAAAATTAAATTAGGCAGCTTTTGATTTTTGACATAAATAATTGTAAATTATTTAAAATATTTTCGAAACTTTGTTTTGTATTTTCTTTTCCCACAATGTAAATAATTCATCTTACATGTGACTCGTTTGTCTGTGAGTTTTGTGTCCTTTGTATTTCAATAATTCTGATCATTGACTTAAAAAGTTGTATATTTTAATTTTTAGATAAAGAGGTTAAAAAAATAAATGAAAATTTACAATAATTATTATCAAACATTTATTAAGTATTCCTTAATGAAACATACGTAGTATGCAAACATTTTTAATATTCATTTTGAATCGGTATATAAACCAATTAAACAAATTTTAAAAATACATAAAATACAACTGTTTGTTGGAATGTCTCAGTTTTCAATGACTCATGCCAAAAACATCCATTATCACGCCACCAGATATCTTTTCTTATCCCACAGTTTATGTCGAAACGTAAGCGCTTCCTTAAACGCCAATCGTGATAACGACTGCAACAACAACAACAAAATAATTCAGATAAAATCGATAAAACTAAGCCGAAAACAACAACACTTACCAAAATAGCTAAAACATTAGAAACCATAAGCATGACAAATACATTTTGCCAACCGGTTGTCGAAATCATTCCAGCAAACAAAGGCCCGACTGCAGCACCGACCGAACCGGTTCCGTCAATTATTGCAGCAACGGTCGCCAAAGCTTTTGCATTACTCGTTAAGCTTTTGTGTGTCCCTAATTCAGCAGAGACTGCTGTTGTGATAAGAGCGTATGGGCCGTTGACTAGTGCACCGCATACAAGAAGCAAAACAACGTTTGTTGATAATGTCATGTAGCCGAATGTCTCGTACAAAAATAACTTAAAAAATAAATAATTTTTAATTTAAAACTTATTTTAACTTTGCACTCTTTTACCATTGGAATGGCTGTGAATAACATACACAAACACGTGCATGCATTGGCGCCACTGTGGTCGCTTATTAATCCAGCAATGATTCCGCCGACAATTCCACCGGTGTCGAATACGGTAGAGAGTACGGCTGCTTCTTGTGGAGGAAAAGCAGCTACAATATTAAATATTAAATTAGGATTTGTGTATATTTTACTATATAAATGGCAATACTTGAAATGCTGATGTATTTCGGAAGCCAGTAAAGAAATGTGTAGCTCACTAACTTGGCGAAGAAAAGACAAGCGGAAAACTCGGCTACCCCCTATGGAAAATAAGAGTAAATTAATTAATACAGTTAACGATAGTGGTCGTTAACATTTCAGTCTATTGAAGCTGGCCAAATTTTAAAAAGTGCATGGTCACTGTATTCAGGTGGACACTAAAGCAGGTTTTAACTACTTATCAATTCTTGATTTTACTGTATTTATTAATTAATTAGTGTTTTTTAATTTACCGGTATTCTAAGCGCGTCAAAGAACTTCACTGGTTTATTGCATGATTGTTTTTGTAACAGTTGCTCCTTTTCGTGTACCAGAATGGGCTTTTCTTCATCTGCTAACTACAGTGTTTAGATATGAATGGGATTACAATTAGTAATAAAATTTAATACTCTTAATTATAAAATGTAACAATAGCATTATAGAATGCATTACCAAACAAGATTAGAAGTACTGGTAACTTGAAAAAATAAAATTCTAACTTTTCTTCTTTTAGAAAAAATAATACGTAAACCAATAAACAAATGGTCATACTAAACCCAGACTAAACAAACAACAAAAAACATGAACTGGTTTAGTTAAATCCTTAAATCCAATTAAATTAGGTTTTTCTATCTTTTTAATGTGGGTCATTTGTGCAACTTCAGCATTGATGACTCATTGTTTTAGTCTTCACTGATTTTATTTAATCCAATTCAACTGTATTTCATATTTTTGAATTCAGTTTAGTGTTTATTTTGTATTATTAACCTAAATTTGTGATAACAGTACACACCCACAGTTTAGATTGTATTACAGCATTAAAACTGGAAATTTTCTTATCACAAAAATGGTTAAGTGGATTTTAGAAGTTGTTTGCAATAACAGATCTATAATTGCAATATCAATTTTATAGGACAATGACCTATAGCCAAACTACACTGATTTAAACGGACAGATACCTTGTTACGCTTAGACGACAAAAACTTGCACATTTTCACATTGCTATGTAGATGAAAGGATGAAAAACTAGTAGGATTATCTTTCCATAGCAAAGATGTATCCTAGGAAACAAAGATGATGAATGGATATAGAAAATTGCATAACAAACAACACTTAAAGTCTAAAACTAATGCTACTATATCAGCTCATATAGATTACCGATGATCATTTGTAAACTCTTAAAAAAAAATTAAAAAATATTTTTAAAAAAAATTTCAAAAAAATTCACCAAAATTAGTAAAGTTTAGAAAATCGATAAATGTTAATATTTTAGTCAGCAAAGCAACCATTTTGATTATTTGATCGCTCAAAGGCCAAAACAGATCAAAATCCACTATTATGATTAAAAATCGTTCGCTTATCATCGGTAAACTTTGCAACCAACAATACTTCTTACCGAATCATCATCTTCGCTTTCATATTCCTTGATTTGAGCTTTATCTGAATGTAGCTGTTGCAAGAAAAGAAAAAGACTAGCTCAGAACAAACCAAAAGCTCAAACAGAAAAGGCAAAGCAACAGAAAAATAATTGACAAAAAGGAAAAAAATTTTAAAAAAAGAACAGAATTTTTTTTTAAATCTAAAAAAAAAAAGTGTTTTAAAAAAAAAACTCGAACCTGATCGTGGTGATTTGGGTTTGCACATCCAACATCCTCTGGATCTAGTTAGACAAGACCAGTGTTGTGGACCATACATTAATTTAAATATCAATGCAATACTTACCCACAACTACGAAGAGAAACACAAGAAATCCCATCACTGCCATGATTACTCCTGGTATCGCAAAACTGTATCCCCAGTTAGTAGAAACAAAGGCACCAGCAATCAATGATCCGAAAATATTCCCAACTGACGTGTGAGCGTTCCAAATGCCGAACAAAAATCCTCGCCTGATACAAAATAACAAAAAAATTAATTTTTTTTTTAAATTTAAAAAAAAAAAAATTACCTTTTTTTCCCAAACCAATTACTGACTAACGTAACTACGCTAGGCCACCCAGTAGTTTGAACAATACCACCAAATATTTGTACAGCAAAATAATACCAGACAAAATGAATTTGGTATGAGTAAGCAATTCCAAACATATAAACACTGATGCCCGATAGAATCATTCCAAAAGATAAGAAGTAACGTAGATTGACCCGCTCGGCAATGGAACCACTGTAAAAAAATAAAAATCAAAAATTTACACATAACTTTTATTCTTTTTAATACATACCTGAAGTACATTGCAATTGCATACGAGAATAAAAAGAAAGAATCCAAAAATCCCAATAATTCATTAGCTTTTGGCACATCTGAAGAGACAAAAGAAAAATATAAGACTCAGAAACTCGAAATTAAAAATAAAACAACCAAATTAAGCTTCCATTAAACAAACAAAATCTCATGTTAAGTTTGTCTAGTGATCTGAAAACAAGATCCATGGTTAATCGATAATTAATTAATTAATTATTAAATCAAAAATTCCTTTCTTTAATATTATTTTAGTCCAAACATGAAAAATAAGAAATAATTAAATAAAAGCTTCCATTAGAAGCACGGGCCTACCTAACGCTACTGAAATTAATATTTGCATTAATGCAACATGGGCAACCATGTTTGCAAAGATTTAAATTTAATTTCTTCATTCATACAGCAAAAATCCAACAAAAATCCAATCTCTCTTTCTCTCCAGAATTCTTCATTTTACTGGAACCTAAGTGACATAAATGATTAAGACTTGAAGTACTGAAATACAATTTCCTTTTAAAATATAATCCAAATTTTGGTGACCATTTACTGGTTGAAAAAGAAAAAAATTCAATTTTTATTATGATACTTCGCTTTATCAGTTAATGATCGTAAATTTAATCAGTCTGGAAAAACAGGCTGTGCAATTGATTAGTGAATCATAATAAAAACAAAATAAGCAATTTCTAAAAATTTTGATTTGTGTCGTAATCGACACAAATAGAAATTTTTATTTTGAAAATACCGAATTTACGCAATCAAATGCCACAGCTGTATTTTTGGTATTCAAAGCGCAGCGACGGTAATTAATCATCATAGAAACGCTAATGTTGAAGAAATAAGCCATTAGCTAAAATGTTTCTGTTTTTTATGGTTTTCTATATAGAAATTGGGCGGAAATCGTTTGAAATAAACAATGTGGCATTTAATCGATAAATCCGGAAATTGTATTTTGGAGCCATTAATTCGAGAAATTTGTAAATTTCAGTAATTTTACTAAAAAGTAAGATTTCTGCGAATCTCCAAATAATTTTTCTATTTTGTTCATTTTTAAAATTAACGGAAAAATTCAAATTTTTTCAAATTATGTTTAAATATTGTTCTATCCATTACACCCCCCTAAAGTTGTGTTATTTTATAATTTACTGAATGGCGGCCAGTTGCACCAATAATCATTCGCTTCTCCATTAGGACTTAAGTGATCAGTTGAACAATTTTTCACTAACACATTCTGAAAATAAATAAAACACGTAAATTAATTGTTTACACAATCTTTTTAAAAAAAAAAAAAATACTCACCTTCACAATACTCAAAGGTTTGCGAGATAAGTGATAAGCAGTATAACATAAAAACGTGATAAAAAAAATAAATATTCTGTAGCTGGAATGAAAAAAAAGATAAAAAAATTACAAAAATGAAAAATAACGTCAAACAGTATTTTTCGATAAACTATCAAATATCAATGGCAAATCAGTGCATGATCGACTCAAATCACTGATAACGTAATTACTGAATAGGTAAAAAAAATTTCTAATTAATTTCAGCAGTAAATGAAAAAAAGGAAAATTTTCCTGTTATTATGCATTTTTCCCTTTTTTTTAACCCCGTTACAAGGTCCTTTCGGTTTACAACGACAAAATGCTTTTAAAATTAATTTGACGCAACGGAATTTTAAGATTTTAAAATTTAAACAATTAATAACGATGTAAATTATACTTACAATAGAGTCTTGTCACCTATTATGTTTCTACATCTGCTCGGACAGCATTTTTGAAAAATTTTTATGCCAACTGGTACATCTTTGGCCATTGCACGGGCAGCTGTGACGAGAAGGAAAGTTCAGAGCAATGTAAAAGGTGATCCAAAAATAACGGCGAACGAAATCTTTAGATAGGATAAGAGAATCTAAAACCTGGACGGGTTACTATTTCGAAAAAAACCAATAGCAATTCTAGACGTGGTATGACGTCAATAATCGCGATAAATACCATTATTTTATCGATATTTTCTATTTTTAATAAAAGAACGATTAAATAATGAATCACAAATGATTTGGAAGAAAATTGCAAATCAGCAGAAATGTTAGGGGATGTAACAATTGCAATACAATTTGAAAAGAAAAGTCAATTATTGTAGCAAAAACTACATTAAATTGTGACTAGTTAGTGATAATTTTAATTTAGTGCAAGTTAGAAATTCTTAGAAGAGATTACAATCTGTGCGCTCAGCTTCCCTGGATTGGCTATCTTCGCGGATGACTAATCTCCACTTTGTATCTAAATAAGATATAGTAAAGATTATGTTAGTAATGCTGAGAAAGTTCTTGTCAATTCCCACGGGAAAAAAAGAATTTGCAAGAAGCAAAACATCTTTAGAAACTGACATTTTGGGTGAAAAAAAAGTTTCTAAAAAAAAAAAAAAAATTAATAGAAATTTTAACCCGATTTCTATCTCCGGGACATCTTTTTTTTTAAATTCTTAGCTAGAAATCGGGTTAAAATGTCTATTAATTTTTTTAAACTTTCTTTCGTGTTACAAATTTTGATTAAATATCACCATGATATCACAAACTATTCAAATTATTTTTGTGATTGATTTTGCATGACGAACTTTTGTTTCTATTTAATTTTTTGTGATAGAATTTCATGAATTTATGAAAAAAAACCAGAACTTACTCATTATAACACATCAGATATGTCTGGTCTTCCTCAAACATATATAAACAATAAAAATGACTAACAAAATAAATATTTTAATAAAAATTTATTCAGTCATGTGCAGTAAAATACAACTAAATCTTGCAGAGAAAATAAAGAAAATAAAATAAACCATAGTTTGTTTCAGCTCTTTACCACACAATATCATTAATATTAGTACTTTAATAGCGGTACCATTTCATCCATTTTTTATATAAAATCTAAAAGAAAACATTCTTATCATACAGCAAGGGACATATTGGTAATAAAAAGGCAGGAGCCGCTTATTACAATTTGATCCGCTTCGACTAACATAGCACCATTAAATCAGCACAAATTTAGAAAAAAAATGGATAAAGGAAAGAGAATTGGCACAATCTTTACATTTGTATGACTTTGGTAGCTAAGCTTTCAAATTTAATTGTCACAGATGAATTTGGACTAGGCAACGCCTACCGGCAGTGCTTTGATGTATCTGCAACGACTACGCACTTGGCTACCATTGCCAAAACGTTACCAACTATTTACTTATTAATTGGCAGTGGTTAATCTTTTCCTTCTGTTCTGAGATTGTACATGATAAAAGGATACAAAATTAAAAATAAAATAAAAACGTTATTACACATGCCAAGGCACGATTTGTATTAATTTTTATTGCACGGTCTTTTTGAAATTGTATTGCCATTTTTGTCAATTGTAATGGATTGAAAATTTCAAGTGCCAAAAGTTTCTCGTTCCTATACATACAATATATTTATAAAATAACAACAATTTAATGAACAACAAATGCTTTTATCTATAGAATGTAGTAACATTTAAATTTTTGTTCGGTTTTTTTTTTGTTTTTGTATATATTTTTTTTTTATTTTGTAAGAAACTTGAAGTATACTGAGCCAGCTTCCACAAAAGAGGGCTGTTTGCTAGATTCTGAATATAACTAAATGTGGAAGACTAACTACAACCAAAACTAAGTAACTAAGTACCAAGGATGATTTATTTCTTATTCAATCCGGTTGTCGCTATGTTCGTAATTCTGAATTCCACTCCCGGTACTGAAATTAAAATAGTTTTAAATTAAAAATGTGAAAGAATTTAACCAGAAGTATTCCAATTTAACCAATTCTAAATAGCTCACTACAGTATTTAAAATCTTTAAAAAAAATTAATTTTATTTTAAGTTATTATAATTTCTGCTTAAGTCTTGGTTGGGCTTTCCTGCATTCCTTATAGAGCTTGTGATCTGAGCTGCAGAGTCACTTTCTTTTTACGCTAATTTCGCTATAATTTCGCTTAGAGGACAGAGAGGACAAAATAAGTGATCATTTAAGTGATTTTTTTTACCCCTAATAAAGACCCTATTTTGAAGAGTAAATTTTGATATGACATTTTGATAATGTTTTTATCAATAAATTACCTATCACAATTTGCTACATTGCGCCCAGATATTGATCTGGATTGCAAATTCAATGGATCATTTTCTTGAATTTGAAGGTCACTTAGGCAACCAATGAATGTCTGGTTGAAACGACCTCCCGTCATCAGTTTGTGATCAGGGACACCACCTAGAAATGATACAACTTGCATAAATAACTGATTGTCATTACTCATATCACAAATTCACCTAAGTAAATGTTTCCTGCTGCATCCAACATTTGAAGAACACCGTGAGTTTCACCATACTCAGTAAACACATTGTCCAGTTCAAAACTTCCATCTCTCGCAACCCTAAAATCAACTCAAAACAGTTAAAACACAAACACATTTAACCGAATCACACAGACCGTCTGAACACTGCCTTGTGTTCATTTCCATCATCCACTCGCACTGGTGAACGTATAACCGCAGGACCATTTCCTAAGGCAAAGCTAAATTCAAGATATCCATCGACGACAGCAACTGAGATAAAGTCTTTTCCTTTTCCGTCGGTGTTTGGTTTTTGACCATGCCAGAAAATCAAGCCGTTTGGCTCGTTCGTTTTGAATTGAAATGACATCACTTCTGCTGATGTGCTGGAGGAATGGGGCATTAAATCTCTAGGTAACTCTAAATAACCGTCCTGGAGAAACTGAACATTTTCGCCGAACGCAAGTTCTAATTTGATATTAAAAGAACGTTAATGCACTAAACTCTTCATTTCAAAAAAATTGAATTTACTTTCTCCGCAGTTAGTTCCGGTGTAATATTTTGGGCAGTGACATTTGAAAGTTGCTCCCAAGCTCTCGCACGTTCCGCCATTCAAACAACGCTTGACTCCGTGGCATAAATCGTCCTCGACCTCACAGTTGGTGCCTCGGTACCCTGGTTTGCACGTGCATCGATAATCGGTTGGTTTCGGTCCAATATCTCTGCAAATTCCACCGTTCAAGCACGGACGGCGATCGCATGCGTTTTGTCCGCCGCAGTCTTCGACGTTAGCGGAATCGACGATGGAGTTGATTAAATCGACTTCAACTCCACTAACTTCCATCTTAAAATAAAAAAATCAAAGTATTAATTTCCCACTCGTGACACCTCTGTAACATCAATTTACATGTGAAATGCATCCATCAAAACCATGATCGACTTCTACTAATGGATTAAGAGTGATTTTCTGATTGTCCACACCACCCACGTACAAAGGAAGATGCAAATTAAGTCCTCTCGTATGTCCTTGAGATCTTCCCTTCACTTGTTCGCCGTCGTTTACAATGAGTGATCCGTCTTTGTGATTGCGCTCAGCTTTGACCTCAACCCATTCATCTTCCTTCACTTCTTCCTTGCTCTGGATGACTGCGGGTCCAGATCCAGTGTCAAAGCGGAACTCAATGCGTTTGTTCCTCAGTGTTAGAGAAATGAAATCTCCTTGGCCGTTCTCGTTTTGTCCGCAATAAACGATCACGCCGTCTTTAAGGACTCTTGGTTTAACACGAGTCGCTATTTTAAGTTGTCTCAGAGCTCTGGTATTCGGTGTTGGGTATGCAACGAATGCATCATCTCGGAATGCAGGCTCGTAAATAGTAATGTCTTTGAAAGTAATAAAAAGAAATTAGAAAATCTATTCTCAAGAAGGAACTTCAACAAACCTCACCTCTTTCGCATCGTTCGCCAGACTTTCCAAATGGACAATGACAATCAAAACCGTCTTCCGGTCGGTTGATGCATCGTCCATTGCCACAAACTCCAGGATAACACGCTTTTCCTACTTCGTTGCAATTAGGACCCGAAAATCCAGGACTGCAAATGCAAATTAAGCCATTGGCAGTGTGCGCTTCTTGACACGTTCCACCATGACTGCATGGATTAACAGAGCACGTGTTGCAGTTTGAAATGCCGGATGAGATTTCAGCATCGTGCATCAATTGTTTGTTTGAACCGGAAATTACTAATCGACTGATACATCCTTCAATTCGAAAAAAAATATCAATAAAATGATTTCAACTTGAAAATGTCAACAATCTCACCAGTAAATCCATGATTAAATCCGTTTTGACGAAGTTGCTTGTTGTATTCAGGAACACCACCAACGTAGAAAGGCTCGCTTAAATCCAGTCCTCTAAAAGTACTTGGTGCACTACCATTAACTACTGATTGATTGTTGACAGCCAACATTCCTGAGTTAAATAAACAGGTAAGTAAATAAATAAACAAATAAAAAGAAAATCGAATTTACCTTCCAACTCATTTCTCACGATGCGAACTGTATGCCAAGTGTCCATAGCAATTGGATCGAGACTTTGAATGATTGCAGGACCGGCACCAAGATCAAATCGGAATTCGACGTATCCACCACTCAAACTGAGAGACAAGAAATCTCCTCCGCCTCCACTTTTTTGTCCGCTGTATAGAATTAAACCGTCCTGGCTCTCGGGTTTGAATGAAATTTCAATGTCGAAAACCAAATAGGCAGTCGTTAGTCGCGGAAGTGCCATAAAAGATCCTTGGGATTGAGAAAAGCGAGGAATAACACCTGAAATCAAAGAATATAAATTTAATGATTGTCTAAGCAAGAAAAAAAATTTATTATACCTATGACTGTCAACACATTAGGAATGCTGACTTTATCTTCGTAATTAGTCGCAGTGCAAACGTATGTTCCCGCATCTTCAGCTCTTACGTCGGGAATTGTGAGCATGGATCCCTGAATGTCAGCGTCGGCAGGTAGCAAGTTTCCTTCCCTGATCCAAGTATAAGTCACGGGTGGGCGCAAGTTGCTTCGACAGTCCATAGCTACTATCGAGCCGAATTCGGCCGTTCGTGTCTCCACTTTATGGTCACCGTTTGTTTGCGACAGAGGTGGCAGATCTGCGATAATACAAATTTATTATTTCCAAAATATTTTCACAAAAATTTGATTCAATCCCGAAATCGTGAGACATTACATAGGAAAAATTAGGCTCAGCTTACCAAAGAGTGATTCCACCGGGGAAAGTAATGCAGGGAAGCAATGCATACGAAAAAACAAATTAAGCATGCACAGGAAAGTAGTTAGATGTTAAGTGGATAAAACTTATTAAGAAACGTAGTTAGTCAAGTTAAAGTGCAATTAAAGTGTAATTATAATTGTAATTTTTTTACCTTGAATTGATAAAACATAATCTTCAGTAAAAGTGCCTTGGTAAGTATCGACTTGGCACTGATAAACTCCTCCATTTTCAGCTTGCACATTCGTGATGCGTAGTAAATTGCCAGCAGTTTGAGCATTGTGTGGCAAATGGTCACCAACGCGAGTCCACCAAATGTTTGCCGAAGGATCGCCAGAAACTTCGCAGTTTACGTCCACAGTGTCACCCAAGCGAACCATATCGATGCTCGGAGTGATTCGAACAGATAAAGTTGATAATCCTGTAATATAAAAACGATTTCAGTATATTGTACATATTTTCCTATTTTAATATTGTTTTATAACCTCTGACTTGAAGATTAACGTAGTCACGAGTTGATCCAGCTTCGTTTGTGGCCATACAGTAATACCGACCTCCATCTTCGATGTGAACATTTGTAATTCTGTTGTACAAAGTTTTATTATTTTAATAACAAGTTTGTGAGTGCCTTATTTACCTAAGATTTGTGTCTACGATTCTACTATTGAAAGGCAATTCGCCTCCTTCTTTAGTCCATATCACTGATGGTGTTGGTGTTCCACGAACCTCGCATGATAAATCAACAGGAGAACCCAAATATACGTTTACTTCCCTATTTGGAATGTTGATGATGGGTTCCTCTGTAAGTTAAAGTCAGTTAGTGTTCGGAATGATGTTAGGTTTTGTAATTAATCGAAAAATGGCAAATTAAAAATAGTATATAGTAAAATAATAAAAATGAAATAAATGAAATGCCATTAGAATCGATAAAAATAATAGTTGAGAAAAGCAAACTAAAGAGATACCAGTGCAGTCATAAGCGCCACCAAAGCAGTCAGGTGGAATGACGCAAGGAGCTCCAGAATCAGCGCAATCACCACCAGCACCAACATCTAGTCAAAACAAGCCAAGCCAAATAATAAAAATGGTAATAAAAAGAAACCAAAACTAAAATTAAATAAACAAAAAAAAATCACAAAATTCAAAATAATTAAAAAAATCACAAAATTTAAAAAAAAAAAAAAAAAAATTTAAAAAATCAAAAATCTTTTCCTATGGAAAAATATACGACTTACTCCTTGGATAAAAGTAATAAGGTCTTTGCATTGCAGCCAGTGTTCCTGGCAGCATTGAAATTAAGAAAAGAATAGAATATATGTGTAATGATTGTATATTTGTAATGATTGTATATTTGTATTAATTACTAAATAAGTTTTGTGTTTACGCTACTGTATCTTAAGCGTAATTTCATTCCAATGCAATACTTACCATTGACTAACACTTCGGCTACAGCTTCCGTTTGACCGGCCGGATTCTTTGCTGTACATAAGTAGCGACCTGCATCCGGGATAGTAATTCCTCGGAATTGCAGTAAACCTTGATGAGCAAAAGTGTTTGGACCGAAACTGCCTCCCACTCGACTCCATTCTATGGTAATTGGATCATCTCCTTCTGCAGTACACTGAACATAGATCGAGTCTCCAGGGCGAGTTATTTGATGGTTGGGATTGAGAGATATTCTCGGAGGAGCTGAAATGTAATTGAATTAACGAAAATAAAATAAAATAAAATAAAATTGTCGTTATTGAATCTTAATTTTTACCTCTAGCACCTTTGTGTGCATTAATAAAATAATTTTATTTTTAAAATAGGTTAAATAACATGTTTGTGTGTTAAAATTTATATATTTACCTCTTATCCCTGGTTATTTTTGTTAAATAAGAAACAAAAACTAATCTCACCATTCATTTGATTCAATAATAATACAAGACGTAATAAAATAACTTACCCACAACGTGTAGAACTTTTTTCGGGGCGTTGATTACTACTCCATTTTCCGAGATAAGGCACGAATATTCGCCGGCATCTTCCTTGCGGACGTGTTCGATTGTCAAATGCCCATTTTTCATTATGTGGCCAACAGGTAATGGTTTGTTGTCGGTTCGCACCCATGTAAAGGACAGTCCACCTACTTCGCTTCCTTAAAATTAAGTTCATATATAAATTTGTGACTCTTAATTGATGTTAGATCGAATTTACCGTATACATAACATGTGAATTCAGCTCTAGATCCGACAGGGACTATGAATTCATCTCCATCTGTGCCTGCTCCGTGGTTGTGGGTTGGGCTTCTCTCAACTATAAGTAAAAGTTAATTTTTAAAAAAATAAAATGTTTCATCAAAAAATTGTTTTATCCTTTCAAAATAAATCCACTTCCCGTTCCACAAAATTTCGTAAAAAAAGTTTTACTGTTCCCCAAACGATTTTATTTTCCCAAAAAGCAAACGTACTCATCTTTTCAAAATTTGTCTCCAAAGGCAAAATTTATATTTATGGAGAAAATAAAGTTTTAATTACCAATTACATCCACTCTTTCCTCAGATGTACCAGCTGAATTACGAGCTGAACAAACGTAAGATCCAGCATCGCTTTCTTGAACTTGATGAATTTCTAAAATTGCTATTCCGGGCGTTTCCTGAACTCGAGTTGGGGGACCCGAAAGATCATACCCTCCTGCAGTTTGAAGCTTTCTCCATGATACGCCAGGTACTGGATCCCCTTCAGCCCGACATTCCAAATGGATGCGTTGACCAACAGCAACTGTATACGGACTTGAAGGAGAAACCCTGATCACCGGTAACCCTACGATAATTGAAAACAACGTTAATTCAAGCGTATTTTAAAATTACACACACACAAATACACATAAACAAACAAAGAGCAGTTTTCTGTAGTAAGCGCCTTAATTCTATTAAACGTATACAATCTACAAAGCTTACTGGACTCATGTAAGGGCAACGGTATAAATGAACCTAGAATTGTCAGAGTAGCCGTAGCAGTAACCATTCCAGCGTCGTTTTCAGCCGTGCATACATACTGGCCAGCTTCATCGCCAACTACTCGCGAAAATCTACATAAAATACAAACCGGAAAATATAAATTTCTAAACGCTTTTGTGCATAAAAATAAATTTTTCACAGCGATACTTCAATTGAGAGCAGAAAAAGAAGTTACTTCCGGTGTTATTAAAACTAGAACTTTTGGGTGATCAAAATTTCAAGTTTCTGATCTAATCAGAAGTATTTCTTTTCCACTTGGACAAATTCATACCTCAAAACTGTTCCACCGCTCGTTAAATCTGCGCTGTGAGGCAATGGTCTGCCATCAGCTCTAGCCCACGTGATTTTCGGAGGTGGAGTTCCACCAGTAGAACGGCAGATAAACACGGCATCTCTTCCACGCTCAACTTCGTTGACTGTTCCAGGATGGATTTCAATAGACGGAGGATACCGCTCTGCCAAAAAAAAAATAATACACACAATTTTAAAGGCAATTCATAACAACTTACGAACAACTTCCAACGTAGCCACGGCCTGTCCTCTTCCTCGAGCGTTTTCAGCTTCGCAAACGTAAACTCCACGATCTCCGAAACCCACATTGGGTATTCTCAAGAGATTGCCGATGACTTCATGCGCCGGATTCATTTGTCGGTCCGTTTTTGACCAGCGAATCGTTGGGTAAGGATCTCCGGTAACTTCACACCTCATTTCTACCGTCTGTCCCAAAGAAACCGTTTGCTGTTCGGGTTGAATAATTGCTGTCGCTTTACTACCACTGCCACCACCACCTCCAGAGACAATATAGAGTTCCGCTTGTGCGTAAGCAATTCCAGTGCTCGAAGTAACCGAGCAAATGTATATACCCGACATTGAGTGATCAACGTTTGATAAAGTTAGAGTTCCTTCGTGGACGTGGGCATTTGATGGTAACTGCTGACCACCAGATCTTGACCAAGAAATTCGTCCTCCAGCAGATTCGGGAGTACATTCGAAGCGAACTATTTCTCCTTCACGCGCTGAATAGGTCGAAGGAGATATCATTGTCTTTGGTTCTTCAGTTGGTCGACTAGTCGGTTGCGGATTCGGGCTGTCGTCGCCAAACACGTACAGAATGGTACGAATGTTTTCTTTCACGCCTGCAGCCGTGACGGTGCAAAAGTATTCGGATTGATCGGATTTGCGCACATACGGGATGCGGAACACGCCATTTGTAAACGAGCTTTCAGGATTCAACTGTCCACCGGGTCCCGGATTCCATTGTAGAGATGGATTGTCGATGCCTTCGGTCAAACAACGGAATTCGATCGCTTCACCGACTTGAGCTTCAATAAAGCGAGGTTCAATCCAAGCTTTCGGAGATACCGGGTAAGGTGGGTGAGTACCCGCTGTTTAAAAAGGAAATAATGAAATGAGTTTTATACGTAGCTTTCTGCATTGTTTTGTAATTAATAGTTTTTAAAATAATATTAGCAATTTACCGCTTTTGTCCAATAAAAAAAGGCAAGCTTATGAGCAATAAAAGTTACCAATTCATCAATGATATAACCAATTAAAATTCATTATTTACATGTAACTAGAAGAGTGCCTCGATCTTCTGCTTGACCGTACGTGTCTGCACCCGTGCAGATGTATGTTCCTGAATCTTCAACTCGAGCGCTTGATATGGTCAAAGTTCCGTCACGTACGTACGCGTGATCGGGAACTCTTCCTCCGTCTTTGGTCCAAGTAATGGTAGGTGTAGCCTAAAAGTAATTTTTTTTTAAAAACTTAAAAGCGTTATAGTTTTTATTACTTTTTATTTACGATTTGGATTCAGCTCATTAAGAGCTTTCATTTAAGGGGTAACTCGATATATTTCTAATAATAAATAAACTTTACTTGACTCTCCGCAGTGCATCTGAACGTAACCGATCTTCCCTCTTCGATTCGAGCCACTCGCGGTTCCTCCATTCGTATGCTGATGCTCGGTCCACCTACATAATACACTTCTATTAATTCTTCGCCAATAATTTTTCAAATTCTTACAGTAACATGGTAATACTGTTAGTGAATATTTACAAATGACAAGTTTTAAGATGCATAAAAAAACTGTGATCAAAATGTAATGACATCACACGAAGCAGTGCGCGCCACAATTCAAGTGAACAAAACAAAAAAAAGTCACACTACGTAGACAGATGCATTACCCTCGACCACTATCAACTGCGTTCCGGCAACCCCGCCGTCGTTTATAGTGGTAACGTGACAAGTATACCAGCCTTCGTCACTTCGACAAACGCTCTGGAACTGCAGCACGCTGCCTGCAGGCGTTTTATGTACGCTAGCATGACTCGGCAAAGGTACTCCGCCGGGTCGGAACCAATGCACGACAGAGAATTCATCGCTTCGGATAGAGCAGGTAAAATTGACTTGCGCACCCTCGGGGAGCTCGATGCGTTGCGGTGTAACCTCCACAAGAAATGCTGAACAACAACAAATTCAAAGCCCATCCCTCAATAACAACTCAGCACCAAAAGCACAATAAAATATCATATCTTATATGTAGTCGGCAAAAGTGCGATCGCAGTTGTTACTTACCATCCCTTCTGCAGTGACCGCCTGGTTGATTGGGATCCCCACGGTATCCTGGTGAGCAACTGATAAATCAATAGAATTTATTATAAATAAACTGAATTCAAAAATTTCAATGATGATGAAATTTCGAATTTGATCCAATGCGACTTTAAACTAACGAAAATAAGATAAACAAAAGACAAAAATTTCCATTGTGATAGTTAAAGAGCATTATCTAGTTAGTATAAGTTACATAAAACCTTCATAATAACATTTGAGACAATTTCAAGCAATTGTATGCCTACATAATTTTTTTATTTTTGATGTAGATGTTGCAGTGAAGTCTGCCAAGATAAAGATTAAGTTAAACTAAATTCATGTTGAACACATTTGAATGCTAAATTGGGCGTTTATTACTACTTACGTAATTAGATCAAATTAAACAATATTTTAGCACTTTTATAGCTAATAAATTCTAGATGTGCATTTTAATTTAATTTAAAAAAACATCTCACTCAAAAAACAAACTGACAATAATCGTTTCCGACTAATTAAATGGTACTCTACAACTTTCACAAGACATTTTTGTTTGTTACGGTTCAAAAGTTAATTTTGATTATCCTACTTCCGCTAGTTAAAGATGAATTTGATCATCGTTGCCACACAAGAATTTTCATCACTTTACCATTTGATGGTTTTTTGGATGGAATTTCAAATAAACACAAAAATTCTAGTCCACCTCAAGTATTTCTTAATAATTAAGGAGTTCCAGACTTTTTAGACACCTATTATTCAAATTTTTTACCGTTCGCAGTTTCTTCCTGCATATCCTTCAGGGCAAGCGTCACACGTCGCACGACCGTCGGAATCCAAACGACACGTTGGAGAGAATCTAGAAAAGAGAATTTATTCTTTAAAATCCCATTCTTAAAGTTATTTCAAGTTTACTGACTGATTGGGTTGAGATGTCAGAGGGCAAGGACATGGTTGGCAATCATTAGAGGTTCCTCTGGTTGCATCACCAAAATATCCTCTCGCGCATCGTTCGCACGAAAGACCTTCGGTATTATGTTCACAACGCTAATACAGAATATCAATGAGTTTATTATTGTATTATTATCTAATTCCATGAAATATTACCGAGCACAGTCCAGTGTTAGGTTCACAGAACGATGAATGACCATGACAATTGCATCGAGTACAGCGACCACTCGGGTCAGGGTCGTAACCAGTTGCGCACTCCTAATTTCATAAAAATTTGATCAATTCTCAGAACAAAATTAATTAAATTAACTTTACTTCACAAGATAATCCGGTATAACCAGGAGGGCAAGAACACTGTTCAACGGAACTTGCTAATTGTTGCCCAGTGTTGCCCGGCACAGCACTGTCCAAAGTCACATCTCCCAAAACAGAGTCTGACATCCGGGTGTTAAAAGTCGCGCGGATTAAAATGGCTTCAACGTTAGCTAAAGTTGATAAAAATTGTTCTCTGGAAGCAGGTCTCGTTCGGTGGTCTTCCAATAACTCCCAAACAGTCTTTAAAAAAAAATTAATTATTTTATATTGCAAATTCCAATTGACTTCACTTAATTACTTCGTGTAAATCAATGACATTATGTCGTCCTTCGTCAGGTTGCAGTGGCAACTGAGCTGAGTATGAGATTGTGTGCGCTTTACCCTTGATGATGACGTCAGCTGCGTCGTACGATTCCCCGTGTCTGTGAGAAAGGTACCGCTGGACAAACTTAAGCTCACCCCCGTACGAAGTAATCTGTAAAAAACAGTAAATTAGTAAATATGTTCATATTCTTTTCTATATTTCACCTTATTTCCCAAGAACTGTTCCGGCAATGACCAATACATCGCATCTTCTGCCGAAGAGGATTGCGGGAAAGATCGGTAAGCGATCTCATTGCGATGCGGATAACTGATAATTCCATCTACGATAACTCTCTCGCGATTTTTCGTCGTCAGAGTTACGTCGTGAGGTTGGTTATCCCTCATCTGTATCTGAATTTGCGTGCGGTAGTAAGAACTGCTCGTGCAACGATTGGTAACTCCGGAGCAATAGCACGGAGTGCAACCTTCTGGATTTTGCGCTTCCAAATTAAAGAAACCTTCCTTGCATCGATCGCAGTTTTGTCCTTCGCAATGGAACTTGCACTGACACTGGCCTCTCGGGTCGCAATCCAAACTCTCGCTGCCTTCTAAGCTGCACCGACATCGGTCATCGGGCGGGCCGGAAGGTCTGCAATCGTAAGGCGTGTTGCCGCTTGCGTCGCCGCTAAATCCAGGTTTACACGATTCGCAGTAATCTCCTTGAGTATTGTGTTGACAATTCTATAAAAACATCTTTTAACATTCGATTCAATCATAAAAAAGGCTTAACGTACTCTACAAACTCCAGTTTCAGCATCACAATCGCTTGAATGGCCATTACAGAAACAAGGTTCGCATAATCCAAGGTATAAACCACCTCCGGTTCTTTTGTGTCCAGAATCGCATTCCTCGCATGACAATCCTTTGTATCCAGGAGGGCAATTGCATTTTTCAACTTCTGAAGCTCTCGGGCGTCCGGTAGGTCTATCTTCTGCAGTGTCTATTATTATATTGCTGATCCTATTTTACACATAAAATTATAATTAAATTTCTAAGTTGTTGAAATTTTGCAACTTACGCTGTCTCTACTGCATCGGGACTGTACGAAGCTTTAATTACAAATGAATCCAAATTGGCTAAAGCCATCAAAAATTGTTCTCGAGTTGTTGGTTGACCGTCTGTGCGCCTCCAATTATGCTAGAATTGTTTGTAATTTTGTTTATTTCATTTATTTCGGATGAAAATTATAAGAAAAATTTTGTACCTCATAAAATGAAACTGTGATTGTGTTTTGTGAGTTTGGTGTTAGTCTTTCTTGATGGAAATATTGTAAAGTAATTCGATTTCCCTGAATTTCTACATCGGGATCTTGACTAGACGTAGTTGGATAACCGCTAAACCTGATTGTGTATTGCAAATTGCCGCCGTAAGACGTTAACTGTTTAGGTAATTTACAGTTAATAAACAAACGTTAAAACTGAAATACAAACAAACTGACTTTGTTCCCCAAAAATTTATCTGGTAACGTCCAATAGTAGGTTTTTCCTCTGGGCAGATAGTAAAAGTTAGTGTAAACTAGTTCTTGTTGGTCGGTGTTTACGTCGAAATTCTGATCTACACTTTCGTCACCATCCAAACTGTTTATCGTTATTCCTTGAGAATCATCACGGTCGAAAGTAATACTTTGCTGTTTTATAAAAAAAATAATTTTATAAGAAAATAATTTTTTTTACTTAAGACTTTTGAAATAACTTACTTGTCCTCTATTAAGGGGACAACTGCCACAGTCGCGAGTAATTCCCGAACAGAAACACTTGATACAACCTCCAGGTGAATGAGGATTGAGGTGAAACGATGATTCTTTACAAGAACCGCATTTTGGTCCAGTTACGTAACTCTGTCGACATTTAATTTATAAATTTTTCAATAGAAATAAAAATAAATTTAAAATACCTTGCATTCACAAAGACCCGTTACAGGATTTGGGTTCGGCGACGAACTGCCTGATGCATCACATTGAGCAGTGGCTGAAAGTTAATTTAATTTTAATTTTACAACTTAATTGTTTTAATCATTTTGTATACCTGGCCGACAACTGTCTCCAGGAATGAGGGGGTCCCCTGTGTAACCATTGGAACATTTTTCGCAACGTCGGCCGCCGTATCCTTCTTCACATTGGTCGCAAGTGACTTGTCCGTCAGAGTCAAGATGGCAGGTGGGTGAGAATTGATTTGGTGGACGGTTTAATGGGCATGGACAGGGTTGGCAATCGGCTGAGGTTCCTCTGCGGGCATCGCCGTAGAATCCTGGTTTACAACGTTCGCATTGACGACCTTCGGTGTTATCTTCGCATCGCTAATTGAAGAGATTTTGAGAGGTAAAGTAAATGAATTAAAAGCTCCTCCTTTAGTTCCAATAGAAAAATGCTTTACATCACATTCTCCTCTATCGTTGCATGTATCGGAATGGCCATGGCAGCTGCATGAAGGAGTTGGTCGGCATTCACCTAAATTGCGGCCAGTCGCGACGCGCGAGAAGCCAGGTGCACAGCTTTGACAGGAACTGCCCGTGTAACCTGGTGGACATGTGCACTGTTCTACAAATACGGCCGGTTGTTGACCAGTTGGTTGGGATACAGCGGTATCCAAACTGAATCCAATCAAACTGTAAAAGAAAGGAGTTAAAAATGAAAAAGAATTCAATAGAAAAGTGTATAAAAAGTAAACTTAACAAAATTTATTAAATGTAAAAAAGAATTACATATTCTACAGAAAATATTAAAAAAATCCAATAGCTCTGAGAAATTTTAGTGCAAATTAAAAAAATTTGAGAAATTCTCCAAAAATATGTAAGAAATTTCATACATTTTAATAAAATATAAAAAAAATTTAAGAAATTCTCACAAAACATTACAGACACTTGTAGAATACAAAACTTTGCATCAGAGTGAGATTTTAATAATAGATATGTTCACATGTCCAAAATAGTTTGGCACTATTTAAAAACATTTAAGAAGAGCCAGATGTTCGAACCACCCCTAACTATTATTAACTACATTGATTCACCAAATTTTTAATTATAAACCTCCAAGATTAATCTACTTCCGTA